>JAECUM010018736.1:0-38084 GCA_016617855.1 Megalonaias nervosa | reverse complement strand
GACGATTGCATAGGGATCGAAAGTGAAAGTCAATAAAAGAAGAAATCGTGCAACTGTCCTGCGTCACAAATGGTATTGTAAAGTCCATCATTGTCTTAGAAAAAGCAAGAAAACAAATGGTTTTGTAAAGTTCATCACTGCCTTAGAAAATGGCCTGCATCACAAATGGTATTGTAAATTCCACCACTGCCTTGGGAAAAAGGCACACTTCACATATTGCTACGTATTGCCCCCACTTTGTGCGGGGTGGGTGTAGTGGAATTTTGGTTATTGTTATCTAGAGGGTGATCGCCTTCGGTGTTATTGCCCGGATCGAGTAAATATCAATATAAAGTGTGAAACTTATAGGTGGGATAGATATAGATCTGAGCAGATATATAAAACAGAATGACACGAGCCCCCGTACATGAAAATAACAATTGTAATCAATTACATAAATAACCATGACAATGCATTACATTAGGAAGATTCACTTCTTTTTGAAACAAATCATTCACCAAATTTCAAAACACAAATATACTTATATAAATAGCCGATCTGTTTTAAATTATAGAATTAGTTCATCATAGAATCGAGTGAACAATCGAAGTCATTGCCTTGTACAACTTCATAACCTGATTATTTCCAGTTCATTCCAAATTCACTGTGACTGTTCTCCAACTTTTCTGTGACTGTTCGTCTTGGTCCTTTCCACTTTTCCCTTCTCCAAACTCTCTATTGTCTCACCTCTTTCGGCCCTTGATCTTTGTGTGGGTAAGTGGATATGTAAGTACGTGATACGTAGATACTTCGATAGGTAGGTACGTGGATACGTCCTGTAGAGTTATTTCACCTTCCAAAAATAAACAAAGAAGCAACCTAAATCTTCTGTCAGATATCCTACTGGGAATAGATCATTACTCCCCTCTCGTTATGTCAGATATCGTTTTATCGGAATTCAAACAGATATCAAAGGCTATCTGGTCAAGCTAAACATGGCAGACCATGAACAGACCTAGCTGCATAAGATTAATGTACTTCCTAACGGCTATTTCAACCTGACTCACATTAACATCCCCCCCCACGAGACATCAGTTCCGGTCTAGCCTCAGTTACACAAATGAATGAATGAAATTCATTACATGGCTTAACTACGTTATTTCTAGCGAATACACACATTCAAGTGTCTAGCATATACGAAATCTCACTTCATGGTTTAACAACGTTAATTTCAGTCAATACGCACTCAAGTCTTTATCAAACGTGAAATCATCTAAGGTCGGTGAATTCACACGGATTCTCGTAACTCATATCAATTAAGGTAAGGCATGAAATTCTTAGATACATATTTCCCTATAACAATCAAGACGACACATTCAAACAATTCGTCAAACTTATATAAAGAATATCATTGTACTGATTCATATGGATGAATTCACACAGTTGTATTCATATCAAGAAAATTGATCTACGAATCTAAACAAATAAATTCATGCAAATATAAGCAAATAAATCAAACAAATCGTTATATTGATATCAATGAATTACATGAGACTGGCGCAAAATACCTTGTGTTTTCAAGCTTCGCTCGCTTCTACCGCCAAAATCGTGTCCGTTGACTTTCCAGACATCCGATCCCTTGGATAATTATTTTACGAGTGAATTCCTTCTAAATTCGACCTCGGAGTCTCCCACATTTGTTTTCTCTTGCAGAAAAGTGTAGACTGACTAAACTTTTTTGATGGGACGTATTAAAACCAAGAATTTCGTGTGGGAATCACGCCCCTTATTTAGCGTAACCAATCCGGATTAAATATCTCTCCCGCCTTTTATAACTAGGCGCCAAATTGTAGTCTGCGTGACCTCTGGATTCCCAAATAACTAATTCTGGAAAATCTCAGATCTGTCAATTCCGATACAAGATCAGTCTGTCTGACTGTTAAATAAACGAATGTTTAATTAAGAATCGTTTCTCTCCTGACACAGCCATTACAAATTCGTGCGTTATGGTGATTTAAACACGCGCCGGTCCCCATAAATCTAATTAATCGTTCACCTGCCCAAATTAATGTGCTCTTCATTGATCGACAGAAATTTGCACCCTTACACATATGGTATTGCAAAGTCCATCAATGCCTTAGAAAAACGCCTGCATCACATATGGTATTGTAAAGTCCATCAGTGCCTTGCAAAAGACCTGCATCGCAAAATCTATTGTAAAATCCACCACTGCATTCCAAATGCCTGAAAAACAAATGGTATTGTAAAATCCGTCACTGGTTTGGAAAAGGCCTGCACCACAAATGGTATTGTAAAATCCATCACTGCCTTGGAAAAAGGCATGCATCACAAATAGTATTGTAAAGTCCATCACTGCCTTGGAAAAAGGCATGCATCACAAATAGTATTGTAAAGTCCATCACTGCCTTGTTAAAATGTGTGCTTCACAAATAGTATTGTAAAGTCCATCACTGCCTTGTTAAAATGTGTGCTTCACAAATAGTATTGTAAAGTCCATCACTGCCTTGTTAAAATGTGTGCTTCACAAATAGTATTGTAAAGTCCATTACTGCCTTGTTAAAATGTGAGCTTCACAAATAGTACTGTAAAATCCATCACTGCCCTGGAAAAAGGCCTGCATCATAAATGGTATTGTAAAGGCCATTACTGCCTAGGAAAAAGGCCTGCATGACAACATGCACAGTAGTAATGTCCAGTTTACAGCACTGAGCAAGTGTATTTCACTACAAAATCAGACTTTCGTTACGGATCTTGATAACACTCATTCTTCAGATACAGAAATCAAAACAAAAATCATGAGAATAAACATGTGCACATTTTAAACAAACTACAATTAATAACAGACAAACTTATAAATGCTGAAAGAAATCACTATAGCATACACTCATCGTCGGAGATAGGCCTACCACTACTACATCAGCTCCTAACAATAACTTCGCTCGCGACGGTGGACTTTATCATCATCAGCAAGACAAGCATCATAAATTACTACCCTCAAAGCATAAACCACTTGTTATTGGTACATCCATTTTAAAACCAATCAGTCTTTCTAGCTTACAACCTTCATGGAAACGGTTATAGGAGTGGTACTTCAGAACAAGAACTTAAAAACTGGATCTAGTACCAATCCTGTGACCGTTCCGATGAAGATACCTTTCTTACCAACTTAAAATATGCTCTAAGTAATTATTAACATACTTTTATAAATTCAGATATTGATGTACAACGTTGAACTCCCCAATTTCTTAAACTTCTAAATAAACATGCTCCAATTAAAGCAAACGGGTCAAGAGAATAATGCAACCTAACATTTTAAACTCTGAAATAACGTTTAACGGATCATTCGAAAATTGGAGAGAGCCAAACAACGAAAAGTAGCAGAACACCTTTTACAGCAGAACAAAAAGAAACAACTGGATTTCATCTTTTTTGACTTTGAATGTACACCAGAGAATGGCATTCTCAGCCTTATGTTCTGCGTAGCTCGTTATGCTACAAGTGTATACAAGTGCCTATAGTTTGTCACTGTCATAATAGTAGTGACATTCCAGGAGGACGTGAAAAAATCTACCGGGACGCTCGTACTCTGCGATCCAGCATTTAGACCCATTACTAAATATTATGATGTGGTAGACATTGAACCTTAGAATCCACGTAACAGTTTTGTTTGGAGAACGAATCAGTGCAACACGCTTGCTGTACGACGTGGAGGAATCTCATGGAAATGAAATCAAGTACATCGACGTGTGTTCTTTCTATCACTGGGTGTGCAAATATGCTCGATTTCCTACCGAGCACCCTGAAATATTAACAGAACACATTGACAAAGAACACATTCATCAAGACGAAGTGCTGATCAAATGTAAAGTCTTATCTCCAAACTACATGTACCATCCTGCTTTACCACATCATTGCCAAGGAAAACTAATACTTCCTTTATGCCGTAGGTGTGTTGAAACATGTAATCAATACCAACCTTGTCCACACAAGGGTGAAGAACGCGCTTTGACAGGAACGTGGATGAGTGTCGAATCGTTTTTATGCTCTGGATCGTGGATACCTACTGCTAAATGTATTCGAAATATGGCCTTTTCCTACCACAGACCAATACCAAAGGACGACGAA
Organism: Megalonaias nervosa; assembly: GCA_016617855.1. Lineage (NCBI taxonomy): Eukaryota > Metazoa > Mollusca > Bivalvia > Unionida > Unionidae > Megalonaias > Megalonaias nervosa. The sequence goes on along the minus strand of JAECUM010018736.1, from coordinate 33,959 downwards.
TACAAGAAAGGAACTGTCTCAGACTGAAACAAGAAGCAAATGGCATTCCATCTCCGTGTCAGACTCCAGAAGACAACAACAAATTCAAAGAACGCTATCGAACTCACGTAGGTATCGCTTTGGAATGCGTGGAAAAAGAACGAAGGAAGAAAATCGTATACCAAAGTCATGTAAAATTGTTTGTGGGGAATATTGGCGCAGCGTTCGATATTACCCATGAAGGAATAGTTGCAGATCCAAGTCGCTAATCTCAAGTGGTGGACTACAAAGAAAAACTCACGAATATTGGTCAGTTTTGAAGAAGCAAGAGTGTTTTCACCTCCCGCCAATTTTTTGAAAATGTGATCATTGCAGCCTATGTAAGAGCCAATGTCCGTTTAAAATTTTATTCAGTCTTAAAACGTTTAGGAGATCGAATCCTTTACTTTAACACCGTAGTTGTACGTACATCCACCGCCCTCATTGTCATCACCCAAAAATCAAATGGGATCATTTTGGTACATGAAAGGACGAGGACCCAGAAGCCACTATTGTCAGTTTTGCTAGCGACTGCCCACAACGTTTTCACGGATTCCAACACAGACACCGCAAGGGATAAATTCATACTTTGGACTGACGCTCAACTATTGACTGAGTCAAGTAGTCAACTTTGATGTCTTGAAAGTAGCTTTACAGTCCGGGCAAGCTCAAGACTTTCGCGTGGAAACAATAGATCACTAACATTGTACGTTTAAAAAACAACCAAATCGTCCGTCGATCTTTAGAAAATGTCTATAAAATTGTCCTCCAAAACGAGTGCGACTTCAAGATCACAACATTTTACCGTTCGGACACCATAAGCTCTATTATAAAAAGTGAAAAATTCCAAATCAAACACTTCATTGCGAATACAAACATCTACCTAGAAAGATGCTAAATAATTCAATACAGCAACTGAGTGAGGGACCCACTAAAGTCTCCAAGTTCGATTATGAACTCGAGTGTGATTCTGTGCTTTGCACCCAGAGTGATGCTGTACTCTGTGACATAAGCGATGAAGTTCGACCTTGCCGCTCCTCCACTGCCATCGAAAGCGATGCCGTTCGTGTGCTTTACAGCTCTTAAGCGATGCAGAACCACTTTTATGCTTTACTGGTAAAAGTGATCCCACACCTATCTACGGATCACACCCATACACTCATGCACTCGCAAACCACTCTGGATACCACTAGCTCCTCGAGACGTACAAATCAAAGATTAATATACATTTCATGTAGATTCGCCTGGCAATTGTGGCTTTCAAAGTCGACTCAAGTCGTTCAAACAATGGTCTAAGGATCTGGACGGCATACCCAGTACCAGATAGTTTGCCATAGCCGAATTTGTCTACTCGGAACCAGGAGGCCAAGTACAGTGTTTCATTTGTGGTATGAAGAGCCACGTATGGGAGTAATAGAATCTATGTTGCGGTCTGCACCGAGACATGGAAATCCCAGTCAAAGGATTACATTATTTGTATCCCCAAGAGGCTCTGCCGAGTGACGTCTGACATAACATATTTCTGGTTGCTGCCGGCTTTGTGGTAGCTCATGAGAGAGTTTGGATTTTTTTAGCCAGTGATGTGTATAGGATGTGTGTCTGGAACAGTGTTTTCTGTTAGTTTCAAGCATCAGTATTTTCTCACGCTTAAATTTATGTGATATGTTTAGAAGTCAGCTTGGGCTAGTTTGTTTTCACAACCTTTTTTAGATTAAGGTACTCAGCTTTCTTGTCCCAAATGGTGTCCGTAAAAATCAATTTTCACATGCCACATCTGCATCCACATGGGTTACAATGGCAACATCACAGTGATGTTTAATATTATAACTTTTGTAGATGCAGGATACCTTTCTGGAAATATAGGGTTTGCGTACATTCTTGGTTTTTCATTGATTGTGTTTCTTCCTTCCTCCCATGTCCCTGTCTTTGTCTGTCTCTCGTTAAACTCTTAATATTCTACATATATTTCTCAATTTTGCTTTTAAGAGATATCACCCCACTTGATGTTTCTGGTGTGTTTTTTTCACCCCTTACCCCAAAGTACGACATATTTTAAATCATCAAGTGTTGAATAAAGTTGATGGTGTGTTAGGGTCTAGCAGCGAGGATTCAGACAGTTTATTCATGTGTTTAAATAGTTTATTCGTGTATTTAACATTGATGGTCTTTGAGGATTTTGGTTATATGATACGCTGTACGAAATACAAGAAACGGCTGACTATACCAAAGACATTGTGTGTCACTGTAATCAACTTGACCAAGTTCTATATTGGTGTGATTTACCATTTTAAAAAGGGTTATGGGCGTCATAGGTTGGGTGAGTGGGTGGGTGTGGTATAGCCAAATATAATGTGTAGTACGTAATAAGTGGAAATCGGTCAAAATGAAACGTGCAGATACAATACGTTTTGCGGAAAGCATCTTTGTAATACCTAAAATAGGCAATTATCCTGTTGCATAACAACTAAACAAGATGCAACGTGTGCTACAATTTGAATATACATGGGGCCTTACCTACACCAAATGTTGCAAATATCACGATACCATGTAATGGAGAGTATCCTATTGGTTTCCTTCCATTCAATACTGTACCATGACTGAGTCATATTACCGTATTTATGTTATCGTATGGCTACAAAAGTTTAGCGGTACTGTTAATAGCGAAAACAATTCCCTAAATGTTCTTGAAATATAAAATATCAAATGAGTTATTTCTTTTGTTTTCATTTCACTTCTTTTGTGTGTGTGTGTGTGTGTGTGTGTGTGTGTGTGTGTGTGAGCAGCTATGTGTTGTTGCATATTCTACGGTATTTCAAATAGATAACGTCTAAGAAATGAGTTGACACATTTTTGTACAATTAGTTACATACATATTAGTGGTTTCTTAGCGACATTTTGGGGTATTTGTTATAAGTAGTTATTGATATTATTTTGTGTGTGACATTTGAACACTAGGAAAGTTAGTTTTATTGTCATACAATGTAGTCATTTGCGAAGATATGGCGTGATTTAGAAAGCAGAATTAAAAGAGGCAATTTAATACAGCTGGTGATCTACATTTGCCACGAATTTAAATATTGACCTACTAACATGGCAACAAATGATACATAGACTAGCATGATATTTGTGTTTAAATGTCACTTTATGATAATTACATGATGTCATGTGCCCAACAATGATTTATACGATCCGGGCAGATTGGCATCGGTAACTGTCGTCCACCGCATGTATCATATCTTCAACAGTACCTTCGTTAGTCATAGTGTGGTCATTTCAATGGAAAGAAAATATGGTGACAGCAGAAATTAACAGATCATGAATAGGTCGCCACTGTACTCTCTTTCTTTCTGGAGCATGGAAATTAAACTATGATGCCTCTGTCATTTACAAGTGAAATGTAATCTGGCAAAGTATCAAAGAGGTACATTGGATACAATGGCCAGTATTATTGCTGTCTGAACATTTTTATTTTAATGCTCACTATAGGCATAGATGATAATAAGATGGCACTTGCAGTAGTTTCCAAACCACAAGCCGGGCTTATGTCCCAAGGAAGGTGATAAACAGGTAAATTGCAAGGGCCAATGTTAGTCACATGTTTAACTTGGTATTATCTGGATCACTAACTGTATACTTAGACTGAAAGTGGTCATCTAAATTATATACATGTTGTGACATAGGTGCAAGATCCCACTGTGTAGGATTTAAGCACAGTGGGGTTTTTTTTGGGGGGGGGCTGTTCATTGTAATCTGTGTAGCCATGGTAACTGACGGCCCACTATCAACACTCCTGAAAACTTGCTTACATATCGTTTCGAGTATTACTAACACAGTATACAATATGTTACACATCCAACCATCCAGACCCCCTTTTTCGCTAAGTGTCTCAGTGTCCGTTAATGTCCGGTAACACTACATTCATCATACGTATTCTGTTGTGTTTTGGATATGTGTTTCAGTATACCGTCTTCCCTTCCACGAAAGAAACAGAGGGAACATTTCAAACCACATTCCTACATTTCGTACATTTTGCCTTCAACCCATTACAAGAATGCCAAGATAGTGGTTAGAGATTTAAATTCAAGACTCATTAGTTAGTAAAAGTATGGAAAATTTACAAAGTCAAAATAAGTGTAATCAAGTATCTGCGGTCTGTTATGTGTGTGTGTGGGTGGGTGGGTGGAGGTATTTAAGTGAATCCAATGAAGATGAATTCGGTACATGCCTTTCTAGTTACATTTTTTATGGCAAATAATTAGAACCACAGTTAAATAATGCAATGTCGTTAGACAGTATACAATGATAGAACGCTAAGAGACAGTAATGTTAATATGATTCTGTATTCTTGGGGGAACAGATCGTATTACATATTCCATCTGAAGTATGTGTAGAGCAATGAAATTGACGGAGCAGAAAATGATCGTTATGTTTCCAGCCCGCTCAGTTTTGCACGCAGTGTTGTAATACTCATCTAGGATAACAACCATTAACAACCCAGGGCGAAAGATTTTAAACCCAAGTGACTAAAAGATACACACATATAAAATGAGCATATAAATGCATAGAGAGAAGAAAGAAAATTAATTGTATACCTGCCTTAAATAGGGCAGGTCCTACCATATAGGCGAATTAGGCGGTCGCTTAGGGTGCCAGGCCTTAAGAAGGGCCAAATTAGACGCAAGTGAATTTTTTCCAGGGGTGGGGAGCCAAAGTCAGAGCTCGCTGAGGACGACAAAATTCTTTGGACCGGCCCTGGCCATAACTTTTCAAAATGTTGAATCCGTTATTTTGAGTATTAGCTTAACTTCAGTTCCTGTACTGTTTTAGATTCCTTCATGTGTGTTACTCTAAGTAGACGAATTATTCACATACTATTGAAATTAAGTGAAAGTTGCTTTCTTTTTTTCTGTTTTATTATTCTTTTGAAGCTGCATTTTGTAAAAGATAAATAATGTTATGGCATTAAAACATTCATTGCATGTCCATTTCATAGCGGTATATTACATTTACATTAACATAATACACATATCTGCGTGAAAAGTACGGTACTATATGTAATTTTTGAACACTTTTAATTATATTTTGTTTATTGTGTACAAATAATCATAGTCAAAAATATTAATTATCAAGAGGGAAAAATTCTCTATCCAAATATTAAATGTTTCAAATAATAATAATAATAATAATAATAATAATAATAATAATAATAATAAGAAGAAGAAGAAGAAGGAGAATGTAAGGGTGCAAAATTTTGTAGATGCTCTCATAGTTCATTTTGTCGTGGTCAGCGTGACACGTAACAATTAACTTTTCCGTATGGGTTAGGCTCGCAATAGATCGTCAGCCTGCGATGGTTAACCTTTCTTATTTGGGGCACGATTGAATTTTATTTAGGACCCGCTAAGATAACGGTCCATCAGATATGTTACCTTGGAGTTAAGTAGAGGAAAATGTCAAAATAGAGACAATCTAGAGACAATTTGTTCCATTTGAAATAAGTGTTATACAGTGAGTTTTCCAGACTAGTTATTAATATAGGCGGAATAGAGAGAATTATTCTAACTTCGATGGGCGTATTAAAGTCTTGGCGGCTGGATAAAGCTAATCCTGACTGGCTAAGCTAAACGAGGGGTGTGGGTTTCCCAGACGAAATTCAAGGTTTAAAGTATACTCCTTCGCGAAGTTAGGCAGTCCAACGTTTTCTTTGGAAGGGGAAGCCTGACTCAGAGATCAGTAAAAAGTACTTTTCTTGTAAAATTGTCCAAGGAACGGGTGTCTAGAAAGTTGAGGACGCATCAAAGAGAGATTCGGAGAGTCTCGGAAAAGTAGAAGGTATGGTCTCAATCACCTACAGTATGTTCATTGGCATAAGTTTATAATTATTTGTTGAATTTATTCAGATTAAATTCATCATCAATTTTCCTTGAGCTCGGAAATTATTGGTTTGCATGCATTTGTCTCGAATGTTATATGACCCATGAATTCTAAGGATTTCGTGCATTATTTCCGATACAGATTGTGTGAATATGTGAATTTATCTGTCTTAAATTATATGTATCATGTATGCTATGAACTGATTTTACTATATCTGGAAATGTTATGTCAAGGAATTGCTAGTAAGCAAGTAACGTAGTTAAGACAAAGAGTGAAGTCCATTAATTTATTCGTGTAAAGAGTTGTGAATTCTTTTCAAGAGACAAATCGGCACATGGCGACCGAGATAGTCCAGTTAGTAATATGTAGCCCACAGGGGCGCAGTAATAGTTACTAAGATATCTAGTTATGTCGTGGTTCCAGTTAGGAATGAAGCTAGCAGCTAGGAAAAAGACATTAAATTTATGTTAATAGGGTTGTGTATCAGCGTCAGGTTGCGAATTGACACATTTTGCCTTAGTCGGTTGAATTTTGATAAGACGATATGTTAGCCTTAGTTCTATTGAATTATGATAAGACGATATCTGACGTAACAAGAATGGGAATATTGTTCGACGCCAGAAAAGAAAAAAAAAAAAAAAACTGAGAAATATTTGAGTTGCGTTTTATTTGAAAGAAAAAATCTGCATCACACAGTGGGAAAAGACAGCGTACAGCCAAGTTACGGTTGATGAGAGGATGGAGAGATAGAGAGAAGAGGAAAAGGAATACGGCGACTCTGACCTGTCACCGACATTGAATTTGAGAGAACCAGAAACAACCAGTTTATGCCGGCGTGCTGAGCAGTGAGTTCAATAGTTCACTCGATTCTATGATAAAATTTGTTTTATCGGTATAACAGAGCGGCAAATTGCATTTCTTTTAAATTTAGTAATTCTATTTCTAAGAGAAAGTTGTATCCTTGAAATGTCATTTTCAATTTAATTTTGTTTATGAAATTGATTACATTGTTATATTTTACAAACGGGGGCTCGTGTTGTTCTATTCTATATCTCTGTTCAGATCTCTGTTATTCCATCCATTAATTTAATATGTTATGTTATTAATTACTTGATCCGGGCAATAACACCGTGGTCGATCATCTCCTTGATAACGATAACCAAAACATAGGCGCCACATAACAGGTGGACGCCTCCTAACAAATAATAATAATAATAATAATAATAATAATAATAATAATAATAATAATGATAATAATAATAATAATAATAGTAATAATAAAGATTATTATTATTATTATTATTATTATTATTATTATTATTATTTTCTTGATAGACTGAATACAAGTTAAAATGAATTGAAGTATATAATACACATATCAGAATCATTTGGTTGTGACTGCAAAGTAAAAGTTATTCATTTTTTGAACGATAAGACAATTTTACGATCTGTCAATAGTCAGTGTTGATACACAAGTTACGGAACCACCCATTTAATTTTTTTTTTTGGGGGGGAGCTGCTTTTTACCAGAAGATTTGTATATTTTTTTATTTTACCTGAAAATATTTTTTCTTCAGATAACATAAAGGATACAATAAGTTCTTTTCTTTTTCTACGGATCAGAGCAAGAATATTGTTTTCAAGCTATTTAGGGACACCCCCACCCACCCCCATTGAAATGGTCGATTCCTAAGCTTTGCATGAAAGTCTTTCAGAAGTGTCAGTCTAAATCTTCTTTCTGATTATAGTGTGATTGTTATTTCTGTGAAATTTACGGAGAAAACATTATGTAGTCAGAGGGGTTTATTTCTGATTATAGTTTGACTATTATACCTGTGAAATTTATGGAACAAACATTATATAGTCAGAAGATTTTAAGTTAGACATGTTATATGAGATATAAATTTATTATGTTTTTATTGTCTTGATTCTAGGGTTATAACTGTTATCTTTGAGTAGTAAAACTGATATATTCAGAATGAGCTGTTTTTGAAGCCTTATCTGTTATGTGTACAGTAATGATTTTAAACAGTCTCAGTGTTCTGAAAATGAAGTTCTCGAGAAACGTGGTTTTGATGCAGGACATATTGCCATCGTGCTTGTGTGCGTCTTTCATGTTTGCCTATGATAACGGGACCCGTGGGACCGAAAAAAAACAGTTCTGTGTCTATGATAACGGGACGAATAGGATCGAAAACACTAGTTATGTGCCTATGATAACGGGACTCATAGTTCTGAAAAAAAAACAACTAGTTATGTGCTTTTGATAACGGGAACCATGGGACCGAAAACACTAGTCACGTGCTTTTTGATAACGGGGGCTCATAGGACCAATAACGCTAGTTATGTGCCTTTGATAATAAGATCCTTTGACCGAATTCACTCGTTATGTGCTGTTTGATAACGGGAACCATGGGACCGAAAACACTAGTTATTGCCGTATTTTGGCATCTGTTTCAAAATGTGTCATATTTTCCGGTATGATCTGGACTGATAAACCTACCCCGATAGCCATAGCTTACTCTAATGGTCGATATCGGGAGAGATACAGATCCGTTGTTTTTATCTTTGGTGAGGTAGGCCAAATCAATATCTGGCGTACATAGTGTTTTGGTCGCTCGAAAATCACGGCGCACATGGATAAAGGGCAGTCCTTTTTATATTTATCTGTCACTAATTTGTCAAAAATTGACGATTGCATGGCCGACGGGGAGGGGGGAGGGGGCAACAGGGGATATATCCCCGGGGCTCGGGCCCGTAAGTGGGCCTGGGCCGAACAACACTTTTTCATGTTATAAAAGAAAATTTTGTTTGGACAAGAACTAGGAGAGGCTCGGGTGTTTCTTACGCCAGGGCTCGTGATCGCTTTCTACGGTCCTGGACTATTCACTTTCTATAATCTTTATTTCATGAACTCAAGATCAACGGTTTACAGCTCCAAATCCTCCACTTTTTCTCTTCCATCAATTGGATAGCCAACGAAATATCAGTATTCCTGATTTAGAGTGACAGCAGATATTGGCATCACGTGACTTGAGACTGGCAGCATAATCAGTTCTTTCACTTGCTCTTGATTCTAATTTCATCCTTGAGATTCACTAAGGTCTCGCTTTGAAGATGTTAATAAAACAAAAAATATTGTACAAGACACAAGTATTTGGTCTGCGGATATTATTTTGGACTGACAAAAGGCTACAGTAAGTTTTTGTTCAATAAATCAAAAAGACACAAATTAGAGTACCAATAACAACAACAACAACAACAACAACAATAATAATAATAATAATAATAATAATAATAATAATAATAGTTTTAGTAGTAGTAGTATAAATGCTTTCATCATTTCATATACAAGTATGTTCTGCTATAATAGTTAACAGACCAGTTCTTATCAACAAAAACTCCAACTACAATAATAATAATAATAATAATAATAATAATAATAATAGCAAATATAATGATAATGATGATAGTTGCTGCTTTTGTTGTTATTGTTCTTCTTTTTCCTTTTATCATTATTATTATTGAGTCTGTTCAAAAATTGTAAGTGTTGTAAGCGATATTTATTTCAAAACAAACGTTTTGGAAAGCTTAAAGATTATTATTAATTCTAGTGAAATTTGGCTTCATTTTCTTCTATACCTCCTGTTCATCCTTTTTAGTCATTCCCTGTGTTCAGTCGTTTTAAGACTATGAAGAGAAAATACGTATAAAAATGTTGCAGTCTTCCCCATGTGGAGATAGAAATAATTCTCACTTTCTTTACATCAAATTTCAAATTCTTTAGAAGGTTGTCTTTTACAAACACTTAATTAGCTTCTTACATTCATTAGTGATATTGTTTTCCTTCGGTTTCTGAAGTAAAGAATATCCTGGAAAGATCTGAATGGATAATCTTTGCGCATTCTTTGAAAAATGTGTGTGGGATGTGGTGGAATGTGTGTGGGAAGTGGTGGAGACTATGCACATTAAATGTCTTCATTATTTCTAAATATTCTAGTACAGTCAAGCCTCTGTCTCCATAGTGGTCATCAACGGGTTTGCACAATTTCAAGAACAAACCAGATGACCTTAATATAATAGGTTCCCTAAATAGACAATCCAAGTGATGAAGTATGGAGAAGTGCAAGAATCAAAAAAGGAAAGCTAAAGCAGAATATAAATGTTGAAGGGACAAATATGAAAATATAGACCACACGTATGTTTTGCTCATCTGACCAAAGGCCGTGTGAGTGTAAGGTATGTCTTTGCATCTGGTGTGTATTGTGCATCGACGGTCATGAGTTTATGAATATGTTTACATATGTTGTGTATTGTGTATACTGTCATGCGTTTATCAGTATTTCCCTTATGTTATGGTTTATCATCAGTTGTGTATTATGTATCGACGGTCATAAGTTTATCAATATTTTACAGTATCTTATGGTTTTATATCTGTTGTGTATTGTGTGCATCGACGGTCATGCGTTTATCAGTATTTTACATCTGTTGTGTATTGTGTGCATCGACGGTCATGCGTTTATCAGTATTTTACATCTGTTGTGTATTGTGTATCTACGGTGATGCGTTTATCAGTATGTTACATCCGTTGTGTATTGTGCATCGACGGTCATGCGTTTATCAGTATTTTACATCTTAAGAACCTCTAAGCTATTTGTTTTAATTAGACTTTGTACAAATAGCTTTTGTTTTCGGTGTATGTTCTACCAGATTTGCGTGTCTGTTGGCTTCCCGAATAACCAGATAGAAAACTATTAAATCACTTTTAATTAAACTTTGTACAAATGTTTATTACCAATGTCATGATCCTTATGGCTGTCCTAGCAACTCATTGGTTTCCATACATCAAGGAGTATCTGTATTTTGGACAACTCCAAAGAGCTAACAGGCCAATTTTAATCAAACTTTCTTGGAATATTCCTTAGATCATGTATTAAGCTTATTTTTGTGTGCCGTCCCAAGCAACAAGATGACTTCCAGAGCAACAAGTGGTAATTGTATTTTGCGAATGTCCTCTCCAAAACCACTGGGCCATTTTTTAACCAAAAAATATAGGAATAATGTATCTATTTTGGTTTCACAAGGAATATTTTCATATCTTCAGAAATCAGGTTGTAAATTATACTTGTTTATCTCCTTAACATGTTCCTGGAAAATTTGAATAAAAGTTTGAAGGAACGTTTCATATAAACTATTTTACCAATGTTTTATCAAGGTTGAATTGCAGAGATGTCTCTAACAACTGTTTGGAACCCTTGGCAATCGGGTGATAAATACCTTTGAACTAAAATTACATGACCAATCGGTATTTTACTGGCTTGTAGACTAGTGAGACCAGACGAACGATTTCAGACACATTTGGGATTCTTGTTGTTTAATATTTTGCGAACGAAAAAATCTGAACTCTCAACCCAATAAGATGTACATCTGGGGTCGAAAGGTTCAAAACTATCACGGCCTAACTCAAATATTTAAAGCACAGACAGGATCACCGTGTGTTATCACAGTATTTGAACAGTGTTAGGGCAGTGCTGCATTTGGACTAGATGATCTGAAAAGCTGGCCAGTGAATATCAATATCCTGCCTGTGCATGTATATGCAAAGACGTGTTGTAACAGTCAATTTCATTACTACAAATGCATAATCAATACTTGGAGGTGACCCTTCATATAGGTTCCCATCTCTTGAGAAAAATACACCGAAACAAATAAAATAATTTTAATACAAAATGAAATGTTACTACCACAACAGCTGCTAACACTACTACTACTGATGCTACTACTACTACTACTAGCTAGAATTTAGCCTGTGTAAAATACGTATCGTGTGCTTTTATTGTTTAACTCCACCCCGTAGTATGATCATTTTGTGAAGGTCCTGCTCCAGGGAAAAATATCTGTTTAGAATGTGCATTTATCTTTCCATGTCCAGTAAGTTATAGGATGGGGAGACAAATACTTTCCAGTGAGAGATATTAACTTAGTTATTAGAGCGTCGGACTCGTAATCCATCGGTCGCGGGTTGGATACTCGCCCAGGCCAGCCCGGCTTGGTTGTTTTGGCGTGTCCCTGGGAAAGGCAAATAGATATGATATAGACATTAATGTATAAAAACAAAAATCCCCCCAATATACCAAAAGCTTCAATACGTTCCATGTTATGACAGGGGCTAAGTCCAAAATAACAAATACTAGCTAGTCCTAACCCCAGAGGAGTGATCAAACTTTTATTAGTGTGTCAGAATCTACACCCATAGGACTGTCATTGACCAAATTTTCATGTGTCTTTAATGGTCTTGGAGGAATTTAAGAACATAACACGCGTATGACTGAGTATACGCATGAACATTACGTTCAGGAATTTATTTAGGGATGGATGCACTATATCACAATATATCCGCATACTTCTTTGAAAATTAGTGGAGAAGAAGAAGAAGAAGAAGAAGAAGAGGCAGAAGAGGTGTTATATATTTCTTCTTCGTTTTCTTATTTTTTTCTGGTTTAACATTTTCTTCTTCTTCTTTGTTGTTGTTGTTGTTAAGGGCTGGTCATTTCTATTATTACAGAAAGTGAACATTTTAATAGCAATGACAAGTTATTATAGCATCAGTAATGCTTCCATTTTTTTGTATTTTCAAATTCACTGTGAACGAAAATTTATTTCAGCCTTTAGTTAGTTAAAAATATTGACCACAGATAGAAAGCATGAGCTTTGCTCAGTAACTAGAACGTCATAATGTCTCGCAAAGCGAGGCCTTATAAAATCTCAGCGTTAATAAGAACGAAGTGCTAGCGAAACACGAGAGTTGTTGATAATTTCAAGTCACGTGATGCCAACATCCGCTTTCAGGTTCCATGGGATTGTGAAATTTAATTGACTCTGCACAACACGCAAGAGCCAAAAGAGATGAATTTTATGCCGCATACTGTCGATCTGGAGGTCATGGAAAGAACTCTCGTGAAAAGAAAGTATAATTTTATTTTTGTGTCAACGTAGTGAGGGATGAATATAAAAAGACCGACCTTCATGCTTATGCACTTTGAGTGTGATTTTCTAATAATACAAGTGTGAAATCGCCCCAATCACACTGTGGGCCAGATTTGGCTTACCTTTTCATAAAATATGACACGAATATAACATCTGTCTCCATAACGACCATGATAATAAGAATATCATTATCGGGACAGATTTTTCATTCTAATTATGATTAAACTAAAACTATTACACCAATATTTCATCAATATGTTTCAGACTTTAGACTAAACAATGGTATTGACGTTAATTGGATATTTTTGTTACCAGGTCGTGATGAAAACGGACGACATTATTGGACACAACAGCAGTTTTAGAATGTCATCAGATAAATCTATGATAAATACTACTATAAATATCAACGTGCTAAAGAATATAATACCAGAAGCTGATAACCAATCTGTAACAAAATGTCAACAAAAGAGCAAAAAAATGAAAAACAGCTTTGGTGGAAATTATGTAAACAAGAAGGACGAAGAGGCAATAGTCTTGTTTTTCGTACAATTCAAACAGCTAATGATTTAACAGGTATGGATCGCGAACTTGTTCGCTTCTGTCATTAAGCAAATAACAAACATTTTAATGTCTATGGTTGCACGGACTAGCTTAATTTTCTTTTAGAAAATGGGTTCTTATTTATTTATCTGTATTGCCCTTTTTATTTTAATATTTTTCTTGTCAAATAAAACTTTTGCTTACAGCTGAAAACCACACGCTAACTGAAGTTAAAACAAGCAAAAGACATGATCAGCCAATAGGAAACACTTTGTCCCGCTGATTGAAAAGCCCGCTTATGTCAATGCCAATGACACAATGTAATGCTGCTGCTGCTGCTGCTAGTTCAGATAACTAGAACAAATAGTTGGCAATATGGGTGTCCGCAGGATTTTTTGCGGGGGGGAGGGTCAGGACTTTGTGCAGTGGGGTCAGGATTTTCAGGGGGGGGGGCAGTCAGTCACGACTGGGAGAGTTAGCATATGAAGCAGTCTGAAACTAAAGTTAATATTTATTAAGCGTTTTGAACAGAATCTTGTGACATATTTTCAGCTTCATTTGCATGATTAAACTTGTCGGAATTTATATATATATATATATATATATATATATATATATATATATATATATATATATATATATATATATATATATATTTGCAGTATGATTTCGGGGGGGGGGGTCACGTGACCCCTCCTTGACCCATGCTGCGGGCAATACGTTTATTCCGCGTTCATCTTTGTGAACGAAAACGCTATGCTACAATTTTCTACCACCAGCATCACTATATGTTTATTCAACACAACCTGTTAAATTGTTTACCAAATTTTGCCAGAGCAAGAGTTTATACTAGCATGCATACAGCTTTAATAATCACATCAATTGGTAGAACTTTTTCATTGAACAGTTGTTATAACCTTTTGCATAACTGGAACGTTTCTTTAACTTTAAAATGTATGATATAAAGTTATTTTCTAAATTTTTAAAAAATACAGCTATATGTGCTCTTTTGATATAAGTGTTTTGTAGCAGTGTTTGCAAGTAGCATTGTTCAGTTCCGTCTATTTCTTTGCCATGAGCATGCATTTCAACACCCGATTTCATAAGTTCTAATTTCGAATTGACCGTTTATACAACATTCACATATTCTCTCAATTCTCATTCTTCTTTTGGGGTAAATAATTCACGATTTATGTGTTTTCTTTACATGCTGGTCCAATGGTTCACTTGTGTTACTTACTTACATTTCCTCTCTTACATGCTAGCCCAATGGTTTTGTTACTTGAATTTCCTCTCTTACATGCTGGCCCAACGGTTCACTTGTGTTACTTGAATTTCTTTTCTTACTTGATTGCCCAGTGGTTCACTTGTGTTATTTGCGTTTCCTTTCTTACATGATGACCCAGTGAGTCACTGGCGTAACGTACCTGCACTTCCTTTCTTACATGCTGACCCAACGTTCACTTGTGACAAAGACTTTTTTCAATTCTCTATTGATTTTATTTAAAGCTGTAGTGTTAAGTGTAAACATTCTATCGAGGCCACCATTTTTGAAATTTGCTTTAGCTATCTGTTTAGTTATTGGCAATATAATGCTCCCCCCTTTTCAATGTAGGCTTAATTGCATTATATTGTGTTTCATCTATGTTTAAGCCATCTTCGTCATCTTCTTTGTAGTCATTAACTCAAATCGTATATATTTGTTGAGGAGTTTCAAATTTCTCATTCGATGAACTATCTGTGATAGAATCTTCAATTATCGTATTTGTTATTTGTTCCTCATAACTATCTTTATCGTAGACATGATTATAAAAAGTCTGATCAAAACCTCGAACCTCTAACAAAAAAATGGAAAATGATTTGGGTTTCACAGAGATGACGGCAAGAAACAAGTTACTACCACTGAATAGAATACAGATAGGAACTTAAGATTGGTCTGACAAATGGGACATACAAGGAAATCGCTGGAACTTAAGATTGGTCTGACAAATGGGACATACAAGGAAATCGCTGGAACTTAAGATTGGTCTGACAGATGGGACATACAAAGAAATTACTGGAACTTAAGATTGGTCTGACAAATGGGACATACAAGGAAATCGCTGGAAAAAAAAACAAACTTGACCGATAGGGAACTGGATAAAATGGACGGAAAAAGCCAAGAAACTTTATGAGATATTTGACAATGCAAGATCATTGTCATATGTCGTCATGTTGGCAATCACATCTCTGAAGAGTAAACTTCTATTAACTGGTGATGAAAATTATCTCCACATAGTTAGACAAAGATTACGTAACACAAATGTCATTAGGTGCTTAGCTGGGTGGTTTCAGTCATTAGTTGGGATTACCTCTATCTGCACTTAGCGCTAGCTTGAAAACATTTGAACATATTAATTTAAAAAGGCAACATAGGAAAGGTAGAACCTTACAAACAAAACATTGAGAATGTTTATTATTACAGGTTAATCGTTTTACCACAGACTTAAATATTTCAGGAAAACAAATGAAGAGATAAATACAGGCTAAAATATGAGATTCAAAATCTAATCAGTGATAAAGTTAGTATTAAAAGCTTCAACTTTCTGAATGTGTTTTTGTATTTCTCTTCTAGATGACATCTTTATGAATTACATACCTGTTACCACTAGCCTTCATGTTTGCAGTGTTTGACAAGCGAAAGGATTTTTTCTGTTGTTTAGGATCAGAAAACCCCAAAGAGGCACAGTAAATAATATGATCTATTCCAAAACTTGTTATCAACACATTCGTATATATTGCTTTATTGCCTGTATAATTCTGTCTCTGGTCATGTGAATCATATTGAAATTGTTATTATTGAGGCATCTTTGTATAATGTATTCATTCCATACTCCTCCCCCCAGTTTAAAAAGTCATAAGTTCTACGTCTCCACTGAATCATATATGCCCTTAACACGGTTTTTAAAAACCTTTTTGTTCATTTAGTTATGCATTTATCTTCCTCGTCTCTTGAGCATGTCCTGGTCTTCATTTATATCTTTCTATCTTATTATTGACTTTTATATTACCTACAAAAAGTTTACTACTGTCACTTTGTGAACTAAGTTTAAGATAAATTTAAGTCATGAAAAGTTAGTTATAATACGGTGTTGAATAACTAGCAACTAACCTTAATATTGTTACAAGCCAGGGGTCTTTGCTTGACCGAGCGGTGTCAAACCCTGGCGCGATTCCCGCTAGAAGTCATAAGTTTACCCCAAATTTCCAAAGACTTCTATACAACTTCAGTTGTAAGTTAGAAGGCCCGACGTGTCCATTCTATACATAAATTTTACTCTAATCAATGTAAGACCACATTATTCACAACTTGCCAAATATCTGTCAACCGCACATCTGCATAGTTTCTCTTCATCAACTTTCCGTACCGTCAGCAGTTCACGCCGTAGAAACTCTACAAATATCCCCTACCACAGGGAACTGTTTTAACTACGCCACCTTAGGCCAGTCAATCCATGGTTCCAAAGCACATTACGCCAATACAACTGCATCACATTTGCCACCATGGCGACATAAACGGTATCTGCAGAGTCCCTTCTTATTTATCCCATTGTGTAATTTACCGGTTTCCTACCGTAAATACTGCCACTGCAGTCACAACACCAAGGTACACTAGTAGATTTTATTAGGGACTACATTATGACAGGGACAGTCATGCGGTTTGGGTCGAATTCGCTACTCATTGACCATGGCATCATGGAAACTCACTAACGCTTTCTCTCCGTGACGTTTGCTCCTAATAACTGGCTAATTATTTTGGGCTACGGAATATTTCCATTGCACCGAATTCCAATAATCAAACAAGTAAAATCACACAAATCTAAGAATTCCTTAAACGGGGCGCTATAACCAAATGCGCACCTCCAAAATTTATTACAATATAATGATAACATTTACCTGAAAATGTTTTTGCAAATAAATGTACAGTGAAAAAACCGAAATTGAATAAACACCTAAGGTTGACAAATCACCAGTAAAGTTAACTTCACAAAAGAAGAAAGATTCACGTCGAGTTGAACTTAGTAAATATCTTGGATAACGTTCACAACAATTATGTAAAATGACAAAAGCAGATAACAAGATCAAAATTCAACTGAGACAAGCTAAAGCTGACAAAATTCAAGCAGGTCCAACAAAACGTATTCCTTGATAGATGCTGGCATTGCATGTTTGGTATGGGGCTAATATGTACAAAAACTACATTGGTCTTTTTGTACAAAATCTGTAAAAGACCAACATGTTAATGTCATTGCGGTACCAAACGAACAGACAAAATCCGTTTCCAGAAATGTTTTAAGCAGAGAAAAATTTCACAGTAATAAATGGCAAACGAGACAAACAGCATAAATTGTACCGTTTACAATGAGACATTAAATGTAGCTCTTGCAGGTAATTTCAGCGGGGTTTTGAAGAAGATGTTTCAGATTTCAAAAGATTCGCCAACAAATATGGATTTTGAAGAACTTATAGAGTAGGGAGAGATGAAGTCATGTGCATAACCAAAGTATCCAACATTATCACATACCGACAATGGCATTAATGTTTGGTTGATGAATATAAAACGAAATTAATATTGATTTGATTAAAAAGGTTGAAACTGACAGGAAAAAAGCACACAATAGCATACAAGGTCTTAAACTGGCTAGAGGTTAGCATGACAATTGCTTCAGGTGCAATGGAAGTTGGGGACGCTAGTTTTGGAATCGCAAGAATAGCTACAGAATTTAATATCTCTCAATCTTTACATGGGTTTAACGTTACCAGGCTTTGATGCTAAAACGGTCTAAAAGATGATAATATTTAACAAAGTTTTAAAATGTGACAAAATCGACACCTATGCTTTCAGTAAGTTGTCCAATATGGATGACATGGTTAGAAAAGTATTACGTAATAATCAACTAGATCATGACAAATTTAATTTGATAGTCACTGAGTACAACAGATACAAGCAGATACACAAGCTGCAAATAAGAACAATTCATAAACGAGAAAATGTTCAAGAGATTATTGACAAGCAATTAATTAAAATAAAATAAAAGCATACAGCGTAAATGTAAAACCCGTATGATATTTGTTATTTGAATGTTAACTGTTTTAATTTATTCTAGAAAAATGAATTGTCATATTACAGTAGAATTATATCACGTGTCACTAAATTGATGAAATTTAAACTGGTCGGATGGGACGACCCCCCCCCCCCCCGAAAAAACTAATGACAATTCCTGGATGTATTGTGTCTTTTAATTTTCATTCAATAAGAGATGAATTTATAGTGATTAAAATATAGCCCATTCGATATGAAAAAAACTTTTAAGAAATAATGATACACAAATGTGCCGTTTCTTTGATGCTCAAATTACATCTCAAATATTATAATTGGCAGAGCGATTGTTAATTGGTTAGAATTTTCAGGCAGTAATTATCAGTTGAAGTTATTGGATCCAGATGTAGCTGATAAATAATAAAAACAAGATTTTATTATATAAGAATTAAGAGAACTAATCTGTTCAACGAAAACAGGAAACCAAATCGATTTTCTAAATGAAAGTTTGAAAGAACAATGTATGGTTACTCAAATGTTAAACAAATTAGATGATGATCTTGCTTTTATTCTTTTATACGCCCAGATGTTACTTGTTATTTTCTTTATTTTTATTTTGTTTTAGAAAGTCTAGACGAGCTAAGTTTAATGATTTTTCCTAGCCTTCTAAGTATGTATTCATTATCATCGTAATTGGTGCTGGTGCTTATGTAAGTTACAAATATCATTAATAATTTAACGGAATGAATATGGATGGCAAGATATGGAAATATACCACTCCTCACAACCAAGAGAAAACGCCACAATGTGTTAAACATGAAAAATTGAGAAAAATAAGACTTGGGATGGCTGATGCATAACACACATTTTTTGAAGTTGCTTCGTTTATTGCATAAGGATATAATATAGAATATCGCTTGATTTCCAGCTGCTAACATATCATTATCCATTGTATCCATTCTTCCTCAAGATTTGCCATTTGTAATCATGCTATAAAAGGAATCTGAAGTGATACAATTCGTAAACCATGATCATGAATTGGATAATATTTGTCTATAGTACGATGTAACTACAATTTATATAAAGGCTAATTCAGTTAATGAAATGTTCAGAAAAGGAATTTCCCTCTTTCATGATTACACCATATATAATAACATATTGTATGGTATAGGTCATAACGAGGTTAGTGTTCAACAAGCCATGCAACCGCAGAAAAAGAAGAAAGAAAACGTAGATTCACACAAAATGAGTTTTGTTAATGTGTCTGATGTTGAGGTAAATATTCAGAACTGGATAAAAAAAAAATTTATACTGATTTCCTTTTATGTCACTGCAAAAGCTATTTGTCGCTACATGAATATATCATGAACCTCTGACGGTTAATAACAGTCTCATTCCATCACCATATAGCTTTTTAAGTTGTCATTATAGAAGTCATACATAAGCAATTTACTTAATTCTAAGAAAGCCATCACGTATTGGCCTGGTGAATTGTTTATTTTAGTTCCCAAACTAGCTAATACCATATCTTTTTCTATGCAAATTACATATCATTTTGGAGCTTAAAATGTTTCTTTTCATCCGTATATATTTTTAACATTTGTTCTCTTATGCAGATATTCCAAATGTTTACCGAAAACCTCTTTTTCAACACCTTAAAAATCATTTTCATAATCATTGGTTGCATTTTATCTCACAGATGTATTTAATTTAGTAATTTCACATGCGACATAAAATTACGATATTGGATTACAGAGCCCTTAGATTTTAAATTGCATAATAATTCAGAGACTGGAGGTTTTTATCGTTTGTATTTACCATCAATTTCTTTGGTAATTGTGATAAATCAGACGCTTGGGAGTTAGTTTTGCTGACACAAAAGGATAGTCTTTAAAACAGTCACGCAAAGTTGCTGTAATTTCTACACCTATGTCTAAAATACCAAAACAAATCTTTGTTCGTCAGTCCAAGACATTAATGTTTCTTGGGGGGATTTTTTTGTTTTGATTTTTGCTTGCTTGACCAAATAAATCTTTTGACACGCATTAATTTGACACATGGCCCATCAATATAAATTGTTTTTAGGATATATCACGAATGATCATGACCTGGATGTACCATATTCTCCATCAACTTTTTCTTGGCCGTTCTAATATCCGTGATATAGTTTAGCATTTCTAGTCAGTGTCATGCTGATTCCTCCTCAGCTCATAAAAACATATCATAATCTGTAAGCAATTATAATTCTTCCTTACTTAATTTCAATCAAGCATCTTGAGCAAGTACAGTTTTAATAAGCATCTATCCTATATCTTGTTAATAATTATTCATGCATACATTCGTCATCTGTTTCTAATATATTGAAGAATGAAGCCCAGAAAAGTCTGCGCAAGAGTTGTTTTTGGATTATCAACAACAGACGCCATATATTAAAATAGTAACCAGATACATTTGAAACCGATTATCACAGGTGATGAAAAATAGATTTACTGTTTTTAACCAGCCTCAAGAGAAAATAGTAAAGTTTGGATCAGGGAAAATGAGCAGAGTCCAAATATTGTTATGCATAGTCAGATAGTCAAGAAAGTTTTTTACGCAATATTATTGTTCGATGCAATAGGCCCGGTCGTCCAAAGTAACTGGACATGTTTGTGCCTCCAATGTGTTGCCAAAAAGTCGTGGGACATCAGAACCACCCGTCCGCGCACCGCTGGAGATATGCATGCACTGCATGACAACGACCAGGCTTAACAAAATGTGTTCTCCAAGACATTGCGCAGATGCACAAATGCGCCATCTTGATAGGCTTCCTGAAGGAGGACAGCATCCAAAACTTTGCCACATCCTCCATATGGATATGAGTAAGCTATGATTTTTGCCTGGTCCTGTAATCCAAGATTTGCTGATACGCAAACGATTTGAAAGCGACCATACTGTTGGAAATGCAGTTTTCTTGTGTTTGAACATGATACCAACAAACAAAAGTAAATGAAATAATAATTGGATAATTAAACAGATTCAAACGGAGTATTTTGAGGGGATGCACTAACGTCCTGTTCACTTAGAAAGAACTTTGTTGTACCGTTACGAAAATAAATTCCTTTAGAAGTTTCCGGTATTGATCAATGAATTGGGGTGGTTTTGGGGCTCTGTTCTTTTGTGGACAACTTAGCCTGAACCCAACGAGTATTATGCAATCTTCATACATTCTAGAATAATTAAGTGATGTTCGAATGGGATTTTTTATATTTTTTATAGCAATCTCATCCATTCAAGATGAACTCTTTGCAATGGGAAATCATCCGATGTTGTTAGGTAATACTCGCTGTCCTCCCGTTGCTTTGACAAGGCCAGTTTCGATTACTTTTTCCTGTGGTCTAGCGGGCGATTTGAACAGTTGCTAATAGGCTTGCAAGTAAAAAAAAGTCCCGTGTAAGAGTTCCCGGCGCGGTAGATTCAATCTGATTTCGTCGTGTTCAACTACATATTTCTATTTCCATTTTTATTTACACCTCCTGATAACCAACCATGACTCAGAAAGCTCATGTATTGGGGATGCAAAATCCTGAGATGGTATGATAGTGCGAAAATAATATTGTAAACATAGATGTGATTATCTCGAGATAAAGTTATGACTGATACACTGAACCCCCAATGCGGTTGTTTGTAGACCTTCGAAACTTGCTTTTATACGTGATATCTCGCAAGGCCGCAGCCAATGCACATTATGGAGTAATAGGTACTGGGTGTCGTAACACTTATATCAAGGCTGTGCACCCTCTGGATAGCTCCTTCATTCATTTATTCTAGTACTTGCACCTTCAGAGATTTGTAATGAGTGCACTTTATACTATTGTATGAACGTTCGAATAGTTATATGATTTGACTGCACCTTCTTCGTTTAGCATCGCGCATCTTTAGCACCTTCCATCTTTGGCCACAATATACTGTCCACTTTCGTGTGGCAAGCTTTGAGCGCAACTTCACTTGTGTATCTCCTGTTTGTACCTTCTGCCACTGTCATCGGCAGTGCTTTGGCGGCGCACCTTCTATAATATTTAAGATGGAGATCATAAGCGCATAGCTCTTCTCTGGAGAATATAAATTCCGTTTCAAATCATGGAATAAATATAACGTCATCTACATGGGCCTCAAAACACTAGAGTTAAAATCTATCTACTCAACAAATTATTTCACTAATCCTTTATAATGTTCTTTACATCTACGTTCTGTTCTTGTGCTTAAATATATTTATTTAAATAATAGAATCATATCTATGTGTATTAGCCACTGTTAGCAGCTTTATTAAAGTTATTTTTGTGTTGACAGTTTCTATTTTCGTAGTCTCTTCTCTTATGACGAGAAGTAGGGGATCCACAAACATTTGAGTCTGTTCAAGGTAGACAACGAGCGATGTTTACATTTGGTGCCAGAAGTGAGATCCTGTTGAGGTTTGTGTTGTTTGCTTGTTCAGCATTGTAATGATAAGTCTGATTTGGGTTCGGATCGCACTTTCCATCCGCTCTTACGTATGTGGGTTTGATATTGACGAATTTATCTAGTCCGATGATTGAGGAATTTATAGTTGTTGTGACCTAGGTATTGACCGACTACTTGAGCTGATCATGACAATTGCCAAAAGTAGGAGCATATGTTTGTGCTCAATCAACAAACAACAGTGAAGGTAAACGAGGCTTGGGTCTACTTTGCGCGGAATCAAATGGTCGTTATTTGATTGTGGGTCCTCAGTTTCTGGTCATAAGAGAAGAGACGACGAAAATAGACATATTCAACACAAAAATAGCTTTATTAAGGCGGCTAGCAGTTGATAAGACATGTAGACGTATACCTTTACTTTGCAATCGTTTGTCTTCCAATTTTGTTTTGAGTGAAATTATTAAAAAATTCCAGAATTATTTCTTTTATTTACCAGTTTGATTACTTGAACAAAATTCTGTATCTCTTAGAGAGCATATTTATCGCTTGACATCTCGAAGCTTTCTCTCTCTCTTTCTCTCTGGATGGCCTCGCAAATTTTATTTTCGTTCCCCATATCCGACTCCCGATTTACGCTACGTGCTTATGGCAAACTTGAACCATCACTGAACTATACACCTATGACTGTATGCTTTCCTTGCCCGTTGAGGGTACCATAAGTTTCTAAACGAACGACAAGAATGTCTTCTTCATTAATATCTTTTGTGTAGGCCTCGCATGAGAGAAATCTCATATCAGAATCGTACAAGGTATTAATAAAAATATCTAGAGATAGAATGTCAGTAACAGATGATGGTGCAGCTGGATACGTCTGCCCTGTTCACTTCTTGATAGCTGGAACTAAATTCAGGGATACTTTGTTCCGACGAAGCATTTATCATATTGCTCGATACATTACTGCATAGCTGGAGGACCCACAATGTGAATTTAATGCACGAATAAGTGTTTCATAATCGCTCATTTGAACTGGAGTCAATTCGTTTAGAAGCGCTCAAGCACTACCTAGCAAATGATGGCTAAATACGGGGATTTTGTCGAATAACCCCAACCAGCCGAATTTTCAAATTGTGTACGATATTCTTCAAGGTCATCGCTCCCGCCAACTGGTTGAGGTCGATTGTTTACAATGTTTCGCCTATTGGCGTCAGCAGAAAGTAACTTCTGGTTTTGATTGATATCCGCTGCATTTGCATTATCCTTTTATGAACGATCTTGATCATTTGATATAACGGGTCTATTTCCACGGGACTGCCTCGTGTCGTCTGCAATGTTTATTTCAACTCAGTCAGCTCTGCTGTCATTGCTGACAGTCACGTTGAACATTTTTATATCGTCAGAAATGTGCACTCTCATTTCATGTATGATACTGTCTTTAAAGAGAAAAATCGAATTTGCTCTGTCAACACATTCTTTCAGTTGTGGAAAACTATGCAGCAATGTCTTGACCGGCTCCATTTATGACATTTTTTTTATTTCATTCTTATCATTTGATGAGTGATACGCTGGACGATGAACTACCTCACCAGTGTCGTCCAATCCTCTCTAATTCTATCCGACTTTACTTTTTCTTTCTTTTTTAAGTAAAAGATTATAGTGAATGTCTCTTTCCAAGGAAAAAAAAAATAGTATGATACAATTTTTCGAGCTTATCACTCATCAAATGATGAGAATAACAATTACGTCCATGCATTAATCAAGTGACACTATACTGTGGTTACCATTTTCAAAGTTAGGTGGTGTTTATTTGCCTCTTTCAACTGCATATTTTTTAAAACTGATGTTGATACTAAACTGTTTTGATGCAGAAATCGCCACTTGTGTGTCACATACCAATGTGTTTTATTTGGAGACGTGACTGCCAAAACATTAAATGAGACTGAGTTTATAGAGGTTCATATATTTTTGGCTGATTATATAGATCTTGATTATAAAATTCCATATTATTTTTAATGGTTTCTTCGTTAGCTTTAAAACATTTATCACAAAGACGAGTTGATCAAGGTAAATATTTGAACAAACACGGAGGAAAACTCAGTATATTCATAGATGTGATAATATTTTAAAATTTAATGTAATGTTCGTTAAAGAGAGGGATTTGAGTAAATCCACTTTGTGTAATGTATCTCTGAATTGACTGCAATTTCGAGTGTGGAAGCACTTCTTAATGATTTCAAAGTTATTCATCTTGATTCACTCTTTGTGATGGTCTTTCTTTAATGACTCTTCCTTTTTCTATCGACTGTGTGGAAAATGTAATGCAGGTCAGACACTTAACGGATTTATAAAACACCAGGATGAGGATACAAAAAAACACACTTTTGTGCCAGTATAGATCACAAAATGTTTAGATAATTCTTGTGAATTATTATTATCTTTTCAAAACATCAACATTTGAAACTATATGTAAAATTCCTACCCGTCATATACGTATAGTAGACTTTGGTTAACGCATGGAACATAATAAGCCAAGAAAATTTTAACCATATACCCAACACAGATAAATGAAGAATGAAACAGAAAAGTTACTTATAAAAGAAACCTAAGAATAAATATATCATTATTGACAACAATATTGGAAATCTTCCGAAGATCATTAATAAGTTAGAACGCAACGCGGGAATTAAAACATAACATTTTTTGTTTAAGATCGTAAACACCACATCACTAATAGTTGAAGTCTGTGAAGCAGATTTTAGTACCACTGATGATAATGAAATGCGCAATGCCTAAATTACTATTCATTACTTCATGTGAAAGAAATTTGAGAATTTTAAAGCGGAATTTTAAATAAGTATGTAAAAGCACCCTTAAATCTAAATTTCTTTTGTATGAAAGTCTTTTTAATTTAATTCTTTACTCAGAGCTTCTACTGTATGGTTATAAGTTTTCTTTACAAGGGTAATAAAATCCGGAAACTTATCGTCCAATAACTATAATAAGTTGATTAGGAAAATTGTTCACATCAATCTTGAACGCCAGATCCACGCTTTTTATAGATATTACTGATATTCTATAAGAGCAATATTTTGTAAAATATATTCAACAAAATTTCGCTCATTTGTTGTTGTTGTTTCTACATGATAATTTACAATGTTACTCGATGTTTTAATCCTTCTTTATGCAGACAATACTGTCAATCTAGCTGAGCATGAAATAAAACTCTATGAGAGATCAAATGGTTTTCTACAATACTGTAAGGATTGGAAATTAAATATTATTATAGTGAAACCAAAATAATAATTTTTAGAGCAAGAACGTCAAGCAGTTTCAATTGTTTTAAGATAGATATAGCATAGAAGTAGTCAAAAATCATAATTATCTAGGCGTTTTCGTCTCAAAATCCATAAGCTTTTGCAAGACGAGGAATCATATTTTTAATCAAGACTTTAAAAGTCTTAATATATTAAGAGAATAAAGAACTTTGATATTCTTTTAGATCTTCAATTAACATTTTTCTGACCACATGGGAGTGAAATTTGAGGATATGAAAATCTGGATCTAACAGAAAAAATTCCATGACGATATATTTATAAGAAAAATATCAAATTTACGAGAAAGCACTCAAGTCTCTATATTACATGCAAATATGCCTATTATTACACCACATGCCGTTATAAATGCGCCTATATCAGATGCAAAAATAGCCCTGTATCTACCACATACCATTATCAATATGCCTATGATTAACTTTTGTTTATCACTATTCAACGGAAAAGGAAAATAAATTTTCCATAAATCGATGACGTATATAAAGACAAGTCTGTGCAAAATAGGAAGATATGATATGTGGTTAAATAATAGAAACGACGACATTACTGCCATTAAGGAATTATGTAAGAACTGTCCTTTTAGATCAATACAAAGAAGATTGGTAATATGTTTTAGATAATTCGACCAAAAGGAAAAGGTTTAAAATCTTTTGAACAGGTATCCAATTGGAAGAATATTTAATCAAATTTCCTAAAACAAAGTGTACTTAGCAGGATGTCAGACTACAAAATACCTGTTGAACCAGGTCAATAGGATAAAATTACTTATGAAGAAAAATAGATACCTCAACTGTCAGAATAACGTTTAGGGGGAGGAATTAAATTACCGTATTGAGTGTGAATTGTTTTCGGGAGGGGGCTAGACATAGGTCTGAATAGTTCTGAGAAAACAAAACCCAACATTTATTGACAAATACAGACATAAATAGATGTCTCTGTGAAAAGCTGGTACGTGTTTTGCTGTTATTATTGTCCATCATAATTTTCTATCCAATTAATTTTGGCTCCATAATGCTTTTAAAATCACTATAAAAAACAAAAGGAAATTTTAGTGTTTGGGATTAACTATTTTTACATTCTTTTTTTAAAATTAAAAACGCTTGCACTACATACGCTGTTGTGTCTGTTTAGATGGAAAAGCATTCGGCCTTTTTTTCTCCAATATTTCAATAACCTTGTAGTTATTAAATTCTTGCTTTTGCTCATTAAAGACTTATCTAAGTGTATGTTTTTGTCATCTTCCTTTCTGTATTAATTTTGTTAGAAAAAGAGTATCTTGAAAAGACATATGCTACTGTCTTAATGTATTTGTTTATCTATTGTTGTAGTTTTAATATGCTTGCACATCAATAATATCTGCCTACCACTAGTCATCCACGTGACTACCACATACCCTTTGTACGGAAATCTTTTCCTGGCTTGCTTGTGCAATGTGTAGGTAAAGTGTTTGGTTAGCCATTCTTTCATGTCAGAGTATTTGCTTTTTGGGGGGTTTTTTTGTTTTGTTTTGTTTTTTTGTTTTTTTTTTTTCTTCTTCTATTGTACCGTCTACTTTGTTCCCACAATTTATTGATATTTATTTAAGCAATTGTTTAGATTCTGTTCTTTGTCTTGTCTGCGGCGTCTCCCTTAAAAGCCATTTATTTTTAAATTTGTTAATTTTTTATATGAACTTTCAGTTGAGATAAAATAATAGGCCATCATATATCCACAATCACTCCTTTATTCATACGATTACTGTTAGCATCCGTGACAACAAGTGCTGCCATTTCCAGCTCTTCTATTTTCTTTTGTTCTTCACAACTATTACATTTTACGGCTTCCTGTTATTTGCTGAACCAAATTTGCAACAGCCGAAGTATAGGAAATAGTAGAAATGATTGCTAGTTGTTCACGGTCACTTTCGATTGTCAGAAAAAAATTATATGGTGTTCGATAATAATTGTGTCTTAGTAGGTGGATGAGTGGGTGGAGAAATTTAATATTGGTGGGGGATTAGCTGCCGAGAACAAGTATTAATGTTACTACTGGATCATGTATATTGGCCAAAAATAGATGCGTACAGTTGAAAGAGGAACCGCTCAAACGCTAAATTCCCAAATGCGTGAGTGATCTTTGCATTCTTATGTACAAGTGTAAACTTTCTGAATAAAATAAAAATATAAAAACACATTAAAAGCACGCATTCGGTATTGATTCTCTAAGGATAGCTTACGGGGTCATGTCAGGTGTGGATAATAGCAAACAGCGATAAAATTCTATATTCTTAGGTTGCGCTGTGCCGATTCAACCTTCTTGTTTTAAGCACTCTAAATAGATGATCTCAAATGGGCAATGATTTAGTATTGAATTTATCAAACGAGTTAAATAATATCCAACTTTTGCTCATTTTACCCATTTGAGATTCTGTTTATTACATAGCTTTTATTTTAATGGAAATATTTTAGAGAGAAACTAGAAAAAATAATTCCCTTCGTTCTGCTTCAGACGATGCATCTTTCATTGTTGCGCTTAAAAAAACAGTCACAGATGTTAGTTGAATTAATAATACGCAGTTCTATAACCAGTAGCATTTAAAAGTAGATTCTTTTTAACAAATTATAATTCAAAGAGCAACTGTACTTACAGACAACGTCATTTTTCAACACAGGATCACCAATGGAAATTTCACTAAGACATGACATGGTTAGGATCGTGTCAGGTTAGATGAGCCGTACACGTAGATTTCAATGAGAATGCTTACAATGTTTCCACGTAAAGTATGTCATTTTCACCGCTATGTTGTTGGATACTCGTGTGAAGGGATGATTACTAGATGCAGAAATTCCAAATTTATTTTAATGTATTTGTTACCGGATGCTTGCACTATTTAATTTAGAACAGTACTGTAGACATAAAAAGATTTATCAAGAGTCGGAATTGCATCACAAAATAATAAACATTAGCTCCTTGGAGTTATTGTACCATGTAAAAATGCTGTGATTGGATAACTTTCTCTTGGTTTGGAGACCGGTTTATGTCCAAATTCTTCTCTAAACAGAGGTGAGTTTATTTACTCCTATAAGTGAACATTTAAACCGCGCTTGTCATAGGGTGGACTCCATGTTACATGTATCCCACCCCTAAACCTTGACTGTCCACCCTCACCCCCACGCCCTCTATCTATTGACCTGGACCGTTAGTTTGATATGTAAATAGATTCTCCATATTCCTACAGACGTTATCATTTTTCCCAATGCCCTTTGGGCAATCGATTCAAAAAATGGCTACCAAAATGTTGTACGTAATGGTTAAAATAAAAAGCTGCAGAAGGCGGGATAAAGAAAAATTCCTACTATCGCAGCCAATCAGTAAAATAATACTGCGCAAGAATTTCATCGGCATATTTTGGCCAGTCAGACTCAGATAAAGTGATATATTAAAACGTTGTCATGTCAAAATATTAAAATATACACACTATATGTTTTGTGTACTATGTGATAATTTGAAAAATTGATATTTATTGGTAGCACGTACTTCTAAAACATTCACTTCTTTGCTTTGAATGATACAATGCCTCTTTGTTTCATGGTTTTTGCTAGTGAAAATTCTTAAATCATTATTTAGTTTCATGGACTTTCCATTTCAGGGCATTATAATTATGAGTTGCCTCGAGCATATGGATTAGAACATTTCAGCAAGTTTATTAACCAAAATGTTGCACACGTTAAATTTTATTCACTCGTAATGTCCTGCAGGTCGTGAGCAATTTAGTTTGCGATGTATAAATTTATCACATGCTCCTGTGTTATTCATAGTTTTATCTGCAGTCACGTTTTAATATAGATCCAGGTCAACAGTCATAAATACCTGAGAAGTCATAAAATATGTTAACAGGAAGAATAAATACATTACGCATGTACCAACGCACAGCCTTTTTTGTATTTTATTTTACAGATTCATGCATTTAAATGATGGAGGCAACGCATGTGAACGCAGAATAAAGATTTGTGCTAGCCTCGATTCTCCCTTATCAGTTCCCCGTTTGAACTGGATGGATGGATGGTTTGTTGGATGGCTTTTAACGGCAATTTCAGCGCTTTGTTTTGCTATATTATGTCGAGGGAATAGGAACTAAGTGCCTTTCCTTGGGCGTGTATCGAACCTAAGAGAGTCTTTATATATATATATATATATATATATATATATATATATATATATATATATATATATATATCCTTTTAAACTTTGCTCCCATAACTTTCCTCTAGCTTCTCTAGAAATTTCTCTTGTTTAACATTCTCCGGTAAAAATAAATGGTGGGTATATGCACAACGCAACACGACCAAATTCTAAGAGAAAAAACACAACCCAACACGACCTTACCTAGCTCCACTATAATTCTAAGGGAATATAAGCAACGCAAAACACGACTTTACCAAACTCAGTTGTAATTACAAAGGAATTCACACTACGCAAGACGATCTTACCAAGCACGACTGTAATTCAGAGGGAATATACACAACACAACACAACCTTACTATGCGCGACTGTAATTCTAAACCGTACTACATGTTAAAATGAATCATAATGAGATAAAGCCGTATTGACGTTGTTTTATCCCTCGTGAATTCTTGAGGCCGGGTAGAAATAAATGGGCACGTAAAATGTCAGCTGCAAATCAGTCTGAGCAAACTGAATGCTAGTATAACCTACATTAGGTTTCGTCTCTTTTGCGGTCTCATGAAACTGAATTATCACTAAGTAAATCTTTGTGTTGCTTGAAAACAAGACATGTGCCATCGAAATGGTAAGTTGTCTGTGTATTAAGAATTAATCCGCCTGTAAGTTAGGAAATAAAGATAAGGACATAATTTTCACTTCTAATTTTATAAGCACTTTTGAAAATGCTCAAAATACAACTTAGACGAGAAAGCTGAGTATGAGGAACTCCGGAATAGATCCCTTATTCTTCTTGACTTTCATTGTTTTGTAACATTTGCACATATATGCACACCTTTTCGCATATTAATGGACATCAAATGGTTAGTAGGGAAGTAAAATTTGGCAATGTGTTTGTCAATTAAATTCCACTGGCCCTTAAAAATCAAACAATTATGAAAGGAACATTAAAATCTGATCAGTATGATGATGGATGATATAAATAATGCTTTGGTTTGGGGATAAAGGAATGAAGGTTATAAGAGACATCAGCCAAATTTTATTATTCAAAGCACAAACCAACACGAGCAAACACCACCACACATTCTTGCTACTGGACAACGGAAAACAAAGAAAGAAACAAACAAAATAACAAACAGTGTAAGGATAATTTTAATCAGAAACCATAGCCATTATTTGCTATTTATAAATATTAGGTCGCCCTTTTGCTGCTTCTTTCTGTATGTCTGTCGGTCTGTCTTTCTTTTCTCAAAGTTGCGATATTGTACGTGTATTAACTGAAACATGTCAAATGAGTCTGGAAGGATTTACATAGTGTTAGTGAGTAGAACGAAATAAAGATGTCTGATCATCTTTTCATTTACCGAGATAGAATTCTTAACCTTGCTACTGATCTCCCCACATCCAATAGCAAGAATGGAATGCATTGAGTAGAATCTTAACTAATATGAATTATCTGTAATTCTAAGCTCACGCGTGTTTATTTGAAGATCAGCCCCCGTTCTTATTCTGTACGGGCAACCTTTGTTGAATTGTGTCAGATTGGTTTCATCTTCAAGTCTGCTTTTCACTTAAAACAGAATTAAAGCAAAGATAATCAGTCGAGGGCAAACTATAAAGTAAATATGGATGAATGATAGATATAATATTTTCCAGATTACTTTCACGTTAAATAGCATAATCTCAAATAAACAGCTGTCATATTGCTAGCATCATTATATTCTTGATGTATTTGGTATAACTCACCTGTTTCCGAAATAACCAGCGTTAACAGACTATTTATTTCTCTGTTCTAGTTTAGTTTAAATATATATTATTGCCTAAAAGTAATACACTGCGAAAGGATACGAAAGAAGCTCACAAGAATTTTAAAGTTCCTCTACATTACAGAAGAGAAATCTCATCTCTGCCAATCATGCTGTCTGTATAAGCATCCCCAGGTATACGATGTTCTATTTTCAGTACAGTGGAATAAAGTGCAAAATTTTTCATCTATCCACTATTGTTTTGTACTCTATAAACATTTTGAGCATGAATCTCGTACACAAAGCCTCACAAAAAAGTATGAAACTGGCTTCAAATAACATCCAAGGTTTGAAATCGTTAAAGTATTTACTCTTATTTTACTTCTCTGCACCTCACAACATTTTTACAAAAGTCAATTAACCCTCTGAAATGATAAAATAATTGTAATGATTACGTATATTTGACCTAATCCAGTCAATGTATTCAATATTTCACTAGCCGGTAAAGAAATATGATTTAGGGTCTATACTGAATAGTTGGTGTCCATTTTGTGTATATACAGGAAATCACTTGGCCCCGAACGCATGAATTTGCCTTTTAAAAGAATGTTGTACGACTGAATACACAAAAGTTACATCGCAACTCGGTCTCTCGTGAATTATGAACTACGTGATCAGATACAGAAAAAAGCAAATCATATAAGTAAACCCGAAGGTTCAAGATAAAAGTTGAATTTCCATTTTAGTACTGTCGTGTGAGGTTCATTGTAAAGGGGACGATAATATACTGTAGCATCAAGCGATTTCATTTGTCTCATTTTGTTGTCTCTACAACGGAAGTGGTTGTATATTAGGTGTTTTTCCGGTCGTGGAAACATAAAGGATATTGCAATTATTATCCAAATGGTTAATTTGGGATGGAAGACAGGTCGATTTCTGATTGCCTCAAAGAACGCACAAATACCTGTTTCAAATCTACCAACCTAGCTGATCGATTCATCTAGATTTACAAGCAAGTTTATTTACCGAAACGTTCATTCGTTCGTAGGCACATGATAAAAAATTAACCATTCCCTCAGCAGCAGAGAGGGTGAACCCTACAACTTTTTAGAGACCTTATTTTTGAAAATTAAGGGTTCCCTGAAAAAAATAAGTTTTTGTTTTAATAATGAAAACTTCTTTAATTGACCAGATTTTTTCACAATTTGGTCACGTGCGTATGTCATTCACCCTCTCTGCTGCTATGGTTTTTATCCAAAAATTATATCAAGTCCGTTGCGATATCTTGACCTAGGATCATGTAAATTTATCGTTACAAAACCAAAGGGAGCAGCTTGTGCTTTTGAAAAGAAATTTTTAAATTTATTCATGTCCATGTCGCCTGAACACCAAGTATAATAAATATTTTGCAGCGTATGATTATCTACGCCATTAAATACAACTAAAACGTTACAATTATCTCTGATTACTTTTGGAATTTGTGTATATCTCTGTGTAACATAAACCACGTCTGTATTTTTATGTCTACCTCGTGAAAATATTCTAGCTGGATTTGATTGTTTGTCCAACATAACATCATCATACACTACTAAATTATTAATAAATCCATGAGGGCCAGTGGCCCTGAGATCATCTACAGATGGCGCTTCATCAATATCAGTAATAAAGTCTATGACATTGTCTTCATGTAACGATTTTACGTTTTCATTAAAATCTTTAAGTACTTCGTAACATCGCTGATCATCTACAGATGTCGCAACTAAATACAATTTATCCCACTTCAGCCAT
>JAECUM010018735.1:0-44320 GCA_016617855.1 Megalonaias nervosa | reverse complement strand
AGATAGCTTCACGTGACGTAACACTGACGTATCTATGTGAAGTATCTACGTGACGTACCACGTACTTACCAAACCAAAGTGACCACACAAGGTTGGAGGCCGAAAGAGGCGGGAGACCTGAGAATTTGGAAAAAGGGAAAAGTGGAAAGCACCCTGACTTACAGGCACAAGGAAGTCAAAAGAACAGTCACTGCGAATTTGGACTGAACCAGAACCATCAGGTTATGAATCTGTACAAGGCAGTGTTTTCGATCTTTTAACTCGATCGATGATGAATTAATTCTATCGCTTAACAGACCGGCTATTTGTATAAGCATATTTGTATTTGAAATTCGCTGAATAACTTAAATCAAAAAGTGTGTCTTTCTAATGTAATGCATTATCACAATTGTTTATGAATCTTATTGTTTATGAATTGTTGATTAAATTTTATGGTTATGTTTTGTACATGTACGGGGGCTCGTGTCATTCTGTTTTATATATAGTACTCAGATCTTTATCTATTCCATATATAAATTTCACACTTTATATTGATATTTACTCGTTCCGGGCAAATTACACCGTCGGCGATCACCCTCTAGATAACGATAACCAAAACTATACAACCCACCCAAACAAAACTGGGGGAGTTCGCAACAAATACAAATTAACAGTGTGTGGTACATTTGATTTTCATACATTTTTCTTTTCATTTAAATTAGCGTGCATTCATTAACTAATAAAAGTGACTTGAATTATAATTACCTGCTGACATCTCTTTTCGGCGATTTAGCGGTTTGTTTTGATTCTTTAATTGCAGACATCAATGAATAACCGTGTGATTAGTGGGAATGACCTTTAGCAGTGTGCTAATTATTGTTTTTAAAAAATTGGCTCTTTTATACACATTCACAGCGTGTGGTAAATTTTATTTCATTTCATTCAAATTAGCGTGCCTTCATTAACTTAATAAAAATGACTTTAACTATAATTAACTGTTGACCAGTGGCGTAGCTTGGGGAGGGGGGGGGGAACAGTTGTCCCCGGACGCCATGTGCCAGGGGCGCCAAAACGAGGAAAATACAACTACTCGTTATCTCAGATGCACTCGAAGGGGGCGCCAAGTCTATGTTTTGTCCCCGGGCGCTAAGTAAGGGGGCGCCAAGTTTATGTTTTGTCCCCGGGCGCTAGGTACCCTCCCTACGCCACTGCTGTTGACGTCTTTTTTCGGCGACTTAGCGGAGTGTTGATATCTTCTTTAATTGCAGACGTCAGTGAATAATCGTGTGATTAGTGGGAATGGCCATTGTTTTAAAAAAATGCATGAATTGGAGCCGATTTGTCTCATGGCTGGGGTTGAAATGTCTTGGAGTCGAAATGTCTTTGGAATTTTCTTGGGGCCGAAATGTCTTGGGGTCGAAATGTCTTGCTCCCCTACTCCTTTTAAAAATAACGTGGTCCGTTCACGGGAGCGACTTCCACCAAGCAAATCTATAGTAATTCTCGACCTGCAAATGGTAACTTCAAACTGTAAATACATAAAATGTAATGGCGCCTCATACTTGACTACACGAATGATGTATTTTAATATTCGATATTTGTCTGAAGTTTTAAAGTGGACATTCTCACTGTGTAATATAACTTTTAACGCCAACATATCAATTCACCATATAAATAATAGCAATTCTGAGAAGCACAATAAAATATCCAATCACTGCTGTGTAAATGAACAGATACAATCTAAAAACTGGACATATGAAATGGACCTTTCAGCACAATCAATGTGATTTAACATGTTAAACTGAAATTCTCGACACATGAACATTAAAATTTCAACAACCGCTGTGTAATTCAGAAGAGACGATCTAAAAACTCGACACTGGACATCTAACTTTCAACCAGCTCTGTTTAATTCAGCTGATGAAATCTAAATGCTCAACATAGGAAATGAAACTTTCAACACAAACTTTTTGATTCAACTCGTGAATTAGGACTTCTCGACGTATGACGTTGAAATTTCAACCACCGCTGTGTAATTCAAACAACACAATCTAAAACCTCGACATAGAAAATATAATTTTCAACCACTACTGTTTAATTCAACAGATACAATCCAAAATCTCGACCTAGAAAATGGAACTTTAAGGACAAGCAATTTCATACAACACGTGAAATTGAAATTCTCGATATATGAAATTAAAATTTAAACAGCAACGTTCGGATTGGACCAGCTTTTGTCCGCTACTGCGCACTTCATAGATGGCTTGCATTTCAGACAAGAAACGCATCTATCTATTTTGGGATCAATAGGTCAACGGTCATGATCACCGAGACAGAAAGAAGAACAATGGTTTCGGCAAAATAACTTAACGTGGCAGAAGCATACTGTACTGTTTACGGTACTCTTGTTTTTAAGTAATATGGTGCGTAACTGCAAACGATGAAAATATTTACAGTCATTATAGTTTTTGTGTTAAACGTAAGAAAGGTAACTGTGACGGAATGAATTAAAAAAGTAAATAACAAAACAAATGGCAAAATTGTGTTATTAGGAGGACATTTATGCAACACTGAACCCACTTGCCTGAAAGACTTCCTTATTTTTATTTACTCCTTAGACATGCTTACGTTAAAGGCGTGCTTCTGAGTCAAAGCGTGATTTGGTAAGGCAACGCCTGATTTATTTTTTTGCAGTTTTTGTCAGAATTCCTGATACGTCAATTCACCTTACTGACTGCAGTGGACTTGTATATCAAGGATTTTAATTTCCTTGTACATACCTAGGAGTACTTGTCGGACCAATAAAACATATTTTGCCAGATAAGTAAGCATATTTTTATAATTTAATTTAAAAAAGGAAAGAAAGAAAGAATGAAAGAAGAGAGAGAGAGCAACCAAATGTACTCCTCACCTCTTTGAACAATAAGCTAAATTATGTCATTTAGCAGGCATAATAAACTGTCTCATATAACAGAAGCTAACTGCCGATTTTGTTTTGTTATTTCCCCATTCCACTTCGATTGAATTTTTAACGTGCATAAACTATATTTGATGATCCCCTTCTTTGATTGAGAAAGAGAGAAACTCACGACCAAAACGGTGCGGGTTCTAATTCAGTGCACAGGAGTCTGCAGTTTTATCAATAAAGCACGACGAAATTTCTGACAATATGAAATCACCTTATCGGTATTATAAAGTTTTTCAGTCTTCTTGCGATTCTGAAGCGATAAAAGACGCGTGAGAAAAGTCGAATCGAGCGGAGGGTTGTGGTCACGCTTTCATTCCTTGTGTTAATTTATAATACCGATAAGGTGATTTCGTGTTGTCAGAAATTTCGTCGTGCTTTATTGATAAAACTGCAGACTCCTGTGTTCAGTGGGATCTACCGTGTTATGTCCTCGGACACTTTGGCTTTAGCACAAAACACTTAATTGTGTTGTAGGACTGTTATAGTTACCCTAAACCAAACCCAGTGGCGTACTAGGCGTACAGGCCCGGCCCAGGATGTGCGTGGCCCAAGCCAGCATGCGGGGGCCCAAGGCTTCAAACGATGAGCGCGGGTCCCCTAGCAAAAAAATAGCATTGCGGAGAAACGCGGGGCCCAAGGCGGTTGCCTCGTTCGCCTTGCTCTAGGGTCGGGCTTGTAGGCGTAACTGCACCGTCCGCCACCCCACCCCCACCCCCGTTAGTACGCTACTTGACCAAACCAAGCCCTTCTTGTACAGCTAATGTACTAGATAAATAAGACTCTGTCTTACGGCAGCTCTTGATCGTGCAAATCAAACTTGCCTCATTCCCCTCTTGTTTCGCCATGGAAACAACTTTCTTGCCGCATTCTGGTGAGAGTCAGAAATTCATTTGGCCTCAGGTCACAATTAATAGTTCCGGTTCAGTACCCACGAATGTATTCCCAGTCTATTTTTAGATTATTTTTTCCTGTGTCCGTTTGTTGGTGATACAAGAGTTAGATTTAGGCATTCTTGGTAAGGATTTAAAGGCAATTGTTTATTCTTTAGAATATGAGCTTATGGTGTGGTTGTCTGTGTGTATTTCGGCGACAGTGCACAGTGAGTAATAAGGCCTTGGTGATGATCCGGAAGTGAAATCTGTGTTCCATTGCATGGTGTTTTGTTTGCAATTCAGCCTCTCAAAAAAATGCAGGTCAACCCCTGACAAGAACTTCACCGTAAAGTCATCTTTGAAGGTATTTTAGATTAACATATGATTTGTATTGATTGTCACACAGTGGAAAGTTCAGTACTGAGAAACAAATGTAGAGAATATATAGTAAAATTAATTGTGTTCTATGGCCATTTGTCACCACAGTACATACATGAGTCAGCAGTTATTTCCCTTGTCATCACTGTATAGAAAATAGTACACGAAAAGAATAGCTGTAACTTACAACGATTTTCGCAAATCTTTTACATTCCACATATTCGCAACATAAGAATTTCGCGAAATATCATCTATATTGCATCAATATCTCTACCATTAACAATTTTACAGATTCAGTTTCCCTGCTAAATTTTTTATAATTTATCTGTTCATTTTAAATTTTGAAAAAGTTTTAAATTATAACCTCTGACCGATATCAGTTTCTCTTGGTTGATTTTTCTGGACACTTATTGACTCAGAAAAGCTTTATACATGTTCAGGAGACTCAACGGTCACCCTTCAAACTTCTTCTTGTTGTTAATGTGCATAAATTTTGATATAAGAAGATTATTGCTAGTCAATGACACTTTTAAACCTGGATGTACAGAGTGAAAACCAAGTTATTATCGTAATCCTTGTAGTCTTCTTCATTATTGGAAGTCCTCGTACGTAATAGTCATATCGTTATCAATAGCAGTATTTTTTAAACGAAAATCGCTTGTACCTGAAATACAAATTGGGAACTATTGGTTATATTATAAATTGTCTCCTCAATGCAGCAAGTTTCTAGTTCAAACTCTAGCATCGCAATTTGGGTCTAACATAGACTAATCAAACACAAGTGGATTCTCTTTATCCGGTAGTCAGGCAAATTGATGGTTGTCTCATCTAAACGAACTATAGATGGAAACATACATGCACACACTAACAAAAACACACGATTAACACTTATATATTTTATTTTATATAAAATCTTTAGGAAAACTTTTTTCCAAATTATATTTTATATATTATAGATATAAACAGCCAATGAAACCTGTACGATACGATCATGATATACCAGTCTCCATACACAAAACAGGGAGATTTTAAAAAAGACATCAATGCAAACACAAAATGCACGACACAAGGAGACGAAAACAATGACCGTGGCAAAGGCCAATTCTAAAGAAAGAACGAAGTTAAAAATAATATATAAAGAAAGGTCAAGAAAACCAGCCCACCAGGATGCAATGCCTGATGAGAGGTCAATGACTCAGTGAGAGTGGAAAGCCCTTAGGCTAGTTAAAGACGAAGTTTACGCTGCTGTCAGTTGTATAAAGCCATTCACGCATCTCTTTACAGTCAAAGCTGATGGTTGATATTAACTGTATGAGAATGAGGTTTACAAGGGGAAAAAATGGAAAATTGTCATTGCAAATTATTTATCTTGCTTTAGTTGTTTGTTTGTTGTTGTTTTTTTTTTTTTTAATATGTTTTTGTGTACTCAGAATATTTGCTACAGTTTTATTGTTTGCTTTGATTCAAAGTTTTGATTATGTTGTGTTCATTTTTCATCCATGCAACAATGAAACAACTGTTAACCAGAAGAAGGCTAATTATTCTTATAGCTGTATTCTGATCAAGTCACCGCTCAGGTGGCCTAGGTGGTTAGAGGGATGTCGCGGGTTCGAACTCCGACCGAATCATACCATTAACTTATAAAATTGGTACTAGCAGCTGCCTCGCTTGGTGCTCAGCATTAAGAGGTTAGTGTTAGAACTGGTCGGCCTGGTGTCAGAATAATGTGACTGGGTGGGACATCATCATACTTGTGTGCGACATGATGCCCCAGTGCTAGACATCACTATAAACTGCCACATTGCAAACATCGTAGCGATATGACTGAAAAATTAATGCCATGATAGGTACCATCACTTTGCCCTAGTTAATTAATGCCCTGATAGTTACCATCACTTTGATTTGGTTAATTAATGCCATGATACGTACCATCACTTTGCCGTAAGTAATTAATACCCTGATACGTACCATCATTTTGCCCTACGTAATAAATAACCCGATAGGTACTATCATTTTGCCCTGATAATTAATGCCCATCTGGGTATCATCACTTTGCCCTAGGTAATTAATACTCTGATATGTACCATCGCTTTGCCCTATGTAATTAATGCCTTGATATGTATCATCACTTTGCCCTGGTAATTAATACCCTGATACCTATCACTTTGACATAGCTTATTAATGCCCTGATAGGTACCGTTATTTTGCCCTAGTTATTTAATGCCCTGACAGGTACAATCACTTTGCCCTAGGTGATTAATGCCCTGATATGTACCATCACTTCACCCTAGGTAATTAATGTTCTGATATGTATCGTCACTTTGCCCATAATAATGAATGACCTGATAAGTACGATTACTTTGCCCTAGTTAATTAATGCCCTAACAGACACAATCACTTTGCCCTAGGTAATTTATCCCCTGATAGGTGCCATCACTTTGCCTTAGGTAATCAATACCCCGATACGTACTATCACTCTGCCTAGAAGAATTCACCACATCTTGCACGTTTGTGCCAGGCAACTTCATCTGAGCAGATCCACGTAACAACTTCATAATTTTTAGGTTTGTTTCAGTAAGCTTTGCACATGCTGAATGTCAATAATGCCCTTTTGAAACACTGTGTTAAATACTGGGAGCTGACTTAGAATGTCTAAAAGCGTTGCAGTCGTGAGGAGAAATTTAGTAGTTTTTATAAACCTTGAAATTCTTCTTGCTTTCTCTGCACCATCACTAGACTATTCTGCTGTAGATTCATTGTGTAATATATTGCTAACAATAAGTGCTAATACATGTACATTCCAAGCTGTAAGAAAACAAACTGCACTGCCTCATGTTTTGACAACCACATGACTTTGAATTGGCTATATGAATATGAGAAACTTGTTGGTTAAGGACCTGTTTCAGTTCCCTAATTTCCCATACCAGGCTGCAGAATACTGTCAAAGATTTTGTATGGCAATTGCCAAGTTCATGATATCTTTCCAAGTGGTCGAGACCCTTTGAAGCCCAGTGTTACGACTCTATGGTCTTAAACTAAGTAACAGAAAAAGCAAAAGCAACAAGTTTAGTAAAAGTCAACAAAATATTTAATTCTCTAAATTATAAAGTGAGCATTTAAGAGGAACTTACAGTATTGTAAATTAAACTCCAAATAGTCCTAAAAGTTCTATCACAAGTCCAAAGTAAAGTTCCGAATGAATTCTCCAGGTCTTGAATGTGCTGATGTACAAACAGCCTTGAAAGTGCCTATGTGCTAACACTCTTGATGATTCACAATGATACCATCCCGAATATTATTGAATGAATTCACAATAATCCCAGAGTAATATTTTAGTCCAAAAATCAGCGAGCACTTTTTAATTCCAACGAATAATTAATTTAAACAATAAATCCTTTCAAATTATAACATAACACAAATAAAAGACTGCTATTAAGATAGGAATAGGAATAAATATGTACTTGTTCTTCTTTATGTACATCCCCACGACTCTGTGTCGCAATACATCCCGACTTTACCTATGTTGCAATATATCGCCACATTACGTATGTCCTAATACAACTCCACCTGACCAACGTCTCAACAACTGAATCATCCAATCGGAAAATTACCCCACACTGTACACAGGTTCATTTCCTAGAACCTTCTAAGGTCATAATCATGGCTGGGTACAGAACTCAAATAAAAGTAAACAACATATTTATAGCTCACTATCTTAAAATCTACAATCTTGGACAAAAATTAGCTACGTAATATGTTGTTTACTAATGATCATTGCAATCTAAAGTCATGGACAAAAGTTAAACATACAACATAGATATACATAACACCCATAAGGCAGCAAGCAGGTTTTATGTGATATACACCATATATGCACCGCTCTGGTGCGGATGGTTTGCACTTGGGCTCCCTCGCCATTTTCAGATCCCATGATGACTGAAGCACAATCTCTTCAGATGCCTATTATCGTCAATTTATCACAATTAAATGAAAGTAGACGCTCATCTAATTCTGCTTTTCTTGTTTTGGCTCTGTCGTCTTTAGCAGCAGGAAGGGAGAATCCTACAACTTTTCAATTAGAGATTTCGCCGAAAAATAAAGTTTCCTACGGAGATGAAAATACAAATCATGTAAATTTATCGTAATAAATCCGTGTGGGGTAGCTTGCGCTTTTGAGAAGAAATTTTTTAATTTAATCATATCCATATCCCCTGAACAGCAAGTCTGATGAGTGTTTCGCAGAGTATGTGTATCGACTCCATTAAACACAACTAAAATATTGCAGTTATCTCTGATCACTTTAGGTATTTGTGTATATCGCTGAGTAACATAAATTACATCAGTATCTTTGTGTCTGCCTCGGGAAAATATCCGAGCTGGATCTGATTGTTTGCCCAGCATCACATCATCATACACTACGAGAT
Organism: Megalonaias nervosa; assembly: GCA_016617855.1. Taxonomy (NCBI): domain Eukaryota; kingdom Metazoa; phylum Mollusca; class Bivalvia; order Unionida; family Unionidae; genus Megalonaias; species Megalonaias nervosa. The sequence goes on along the minus strand of JAECUM010018735.1, from coordinate 35,699 downwards.
TATTAATACGTCCATCGAGATCATCCACAGATGGAGCTTCATCAATATCGGTGATAAAATCAACAGTATCATTATCATCCTCACCTTCATCCAACGACTTCGCTTCTTCATTAAAATCTTTAAGCACATCGTAGCATCGCTGATCATCTACGGATGGTGCCACCAAATACAACTTATCCCACTTGAGCCATCTCATTATTAGATTAAGCAATAATTGCGTCTTACCAGACCCAGATGGACCTATTACAATTGCTCTGATAGAATTTGGTAGCGCTGCATGATGCTTGATTGGCTCTTGCTTTCGTGTCGCTGAGAAATCAATGACATCCATGTTGTACAAATATAATAAATCCTATGAATTTATATTGTGTTCGATGCAGAGCATCCATCCCCACAAGTGGATTAACAACAATAATAACAAAAAAATAAAAAGCTTGCACTTACAAGCAAGTGTGCAAAATGTAGTACAAGCAAATAAAGATTTACTTCGTCTCGTACGAAGACAGGTGGTGATATCGCTACTTCACTGGGAAAATTAACAGGGAATCCATGGGCTAAATACCCAGGAGAAAATCATCTTCCTGGATATAATTAGTGTGGTCCTGGAACCCGACTTGATTTCCGACTTGCCGAACGAGACCAACCAAGACCCGGAGAGTATCCAATAAATGCGATTGATCAAGCGTGCTACATTCATGATGTTGCGTATAAAAATAAAGATTTACAATAACGACATAATGCTGATGTGAAGTTGATTCACTCGTTAAATTCCATAAAAATAAATCTCTCGGAGAAAAACTTGCTAGCTTCCTTGTAAAATCTGCGATAAAAGGTAAACTAGTGCTAGGTGCTGGTAATTAATCATACATAACATTTATAATGGAATGGATTTATTATAGCCCAAGAGGATTTTGGAGGGGTAAAGCAGCGATTGGTAAACTTGCCGATGCAGCAGGTGTCGCACGTTCTGTTGCTGCAAATTGGTTAGCATGACAGGCAATATGGCAAATTTATCTGCCACCACCTAAAAAGATTCAGTACGCACATTTTGATGTCAGCACTCCCAATGAAGTTCATCAAGCAGATATTTCGTTTTTACCTCATGATATTATTAAAATTGGTAAACGTCAATCACGCACATACAAATACGCGTTAATTGTCGTTGATGTTGCAAGTAGATATAAAGAAGCAGAACCATTATCAACTAAAACAGCAGCTGAAGTTGCATCCGCTTTTGAAAGAATTTATCAACAAGGTGGTCTACGATGGCCACAGCTACTACAGGTTGATCCTGGCAAGGAATTTCTTGGTGCAGTATCATCTCTGATGAAAAAATATAATGTCAATCAGACGAGGACATATCGCAATTCATCGCGATCAGGCAATCGTTTAACGATTTAATCGAACACTTGCTGAGAGATTATTTGGATATCAGTATGCGCAGGAAATATCCTTGAATAAAGTTCAGAAAGACAAAAGATCTCGTGAATGGGTTGCAAGACTACCAAGTGTGATAGCTGCGTTAAATAATGAAATTACTAGTGCAACTTCCATGAAACACCCATCAGCGCGATCACAAAAAAATATATACCAATACAACGACGTGAATCTTCCTCAGAACAACCAATATTAGGTAATGTGACTGTAAGATATTTATATGAACCCGGTGAACTTAAAGGGGGGGGGGAAGAGCAACTGATCCTATTTGGAGTGTGACCACACATAAAATTTACAGCGTGGTAAGATCCACGGGTAGACCTGCAATCTACAGACTAGATTCAATTGCTCCTCAGCGTGGATTTGTACGTGAACAATTACAAGTAATTCCTGAAGATACACAATTACCGCCGCCTTCACTTCTGTGAAGCAGGACACCAGTACCCCTACGTCGATAACACTCAAGACAGGTCAACATCACATTTTCGCGTGTGTGACTGAGATTACTATTAATTCTATCCACGGTGAATTGTTTTGGATTATTATTCGAATATCGCCACAACATTACTGTGTTACAGCTCGCACAATGATTATTATGTCGCTGTTTCCGCGTCATGATAAATTCAATATCAATATCAAAGTCGCGTTTATTTTTTTGTCAGATCGTTGAAAACCAGTTAATTTTTTCTTGACAACTTCGTTGTTAACTACATCATCGCAATTGCTATCAGTGGTTTCCTGAGTCACTGCGCAGTCTATGAGAACCCTCCGCAGCTGAGATATTCTTCTGACTCGAGACACTGCGAGATAAACTAAATCTGACCTTTCAATACGATCATCAACAATCCAGATATTTGTATCAGAAATAGTTAATCCCTGTGACGAATGAATCGTTATAGCGTATCCTAGAGTCCACGGAGTTTTGTCCATCGTTAATGCGCTCTCAACAGCACTCACAAAAACAACAACAATATCATCAGGAACGAGTTTGTTTTTCTTATTAATTCCAGAAATCTCAACTTCAGTAGTTTGTTTGCGTGTGTCTGCTGGTCGATAACACAATGGAACAGGTAGATCTAAAAACTTTTCTTTATGCAACAGAAATAATTCTTGCTGATGTATCACGAATTATCTTCCTACTTGCAACTATCAAATCAGCAGGCTTCCATAAATTCCAAAAATCATTCATCGTAGTCTCTGGAATTACTTCCCGCGTTATTTCACCCTGAATTTTATCTGGCTGCAGTCTGATTAACCTTTTAAATTCTTTCAGTGGTTCATCAATAGCTCTATGATCATCAGTTATCTCCTCATAAGAATCTACGAACTTTTTCAGCCATTCGTGTGGAGATGATCCAACAAAAGGTTAGTGGTTGATCATGATAACCACACTGATAATCGCAGTATTTCTCGTTAACAACCAATCAAGAAATATTTTAATACTTCCAACGATACTGTACAAATTTCATCCCAAATAATAATCTTAGGAATATGAATATGTCTCTCGCCCATTCGTTGTGAAGTCCATTCATCTCCTTTCCATCGAAAGAAAATATGATACGTACACGAATTAGCTCCTCGTTCGTTCATTTCTCTGGCAAGTCTATCTGTGGGTGTCAAAACAACCATATCAAAATTCCGAAATAATTCAGTCGCACGTGTTGTTTTACCAGAACCTCCCGGTTCATTGAGATAAACAGTCTTATGTCTGGCCACAGGATTATATACCGATGGAGCCGATGATAATTCCGATAACCGATTATTTTTGCAATAATTACCTCGGAAATATAATCGGCAGATTCAGAATAATTAAGACTCTCTTCTCGTTTTATTTTCCATCCGCCCCAACACGCGTCATTTCCAATTTTTAACTGTCTCAGTGATTCGGTGTATTGTATATTGATATAAAATGAATCTATTGCGACTCTAACCGCGGTATCAGAAAATCTATTTATCATCGATAATAAATTTATCGAAACATACGCAAGCATCGAAGATCTTAAATGAGTGAACTGTGGTGATTCACCTTCAGTGTAGCTCACGATTGTACCTAATTCAGTTCCATCAGATAAATAAGCATTTTCGCGGCTTATAAAAATGTTTCTTTCGGTTGAATTGGCAATTCTAAAATTGAGTTCAGTTTCATCGATGATTAGTCTACAACAATGTCGTTTGTGATCATATGATCCTCCTTGCGTAAATTTACCAATTATTTTTCTGCCGAGATGTTTTGCGAGTTTATTCTCAAAATCAGTTATATCAGGATTTTCATCATCAGAGTATTTCTTCTGCTGTGGTAACCAAACTTGTTTCTGCGGACGATATGATATAATTGCTTCAATGAATGTCGATGACACCAAAATTTCCGTATCAATCATATATCGTAATAAAAGTATTGGAGCCCAACATTTTTCTCAAAAATGTCTCCCAAACCAAGCATAAACAACCGGATGGAGATTGCGTGCTAACTCAAACGACTCAAAATCTGGTAAGGGTTCATTTATCGCAACTCTGGTCATCTCGTGTGTTGGATGTCCAAATCTTTTGAAATACTCAGAACATTCTCCGTATCCAAGAAATCTTCCAGAATAACATGTAACATATCAACCAATGTAACATCCTTATAATCGTATTTAGTATTCCATAATCTGCCATGTCCGTATTCGATACAACTGTGTTGGATATATTCAAGAAATTCTAATCGTGTTGGTTTCCATGAATTTTTTTTTTAGCATGTGCAGCGACTGACGGAACGGTAAAACAATTACTGAGTAATCGCTCGACAATTATTTCATCACCACCATCAGTATCGTTCGTGTATTTTAACGCAAGATTTTTCATTTCGTCGTGGAGAGATTCTGTACGATAAATATCTCCATTAGGTCGTACAATCTGATCACAGCGATTTTATCGCTGTTCACAGATTCTGAACTCTGAAACAACCACACGGATACAGGGTCACTCTTACTGATATTTCTGATAAAATCAAACATATCACCATTATAGAATTTAACAGTTCGATTTTGTGGAAATATTGTTATATCCAAAGTCCACGCGTGCGCGTTATGATCAGTAATTTCTATCGAAGCTCCATTTTTTTTTTATACTTCGATTCGTATAAAATCTCTCCGGTTAATTTCTTCACTCTTATTGAAAATCTTAATTTTTTTCTAGTTCAGGAACATCTTTGATAGATGTCCCAGTATCTTTAACTGTTTCTGCCCACTCATTTTTTTTGTACGCCTTAGATCCGTTAAACCGTTTCCTCGTTTCGCATTTGTGAAATCTTCTGCAACTCGCTCAGCAACACAATTTAAGCGAGAAATTTTCATTGGTGGAAGTTTATCGACGTTAGGCTTATAACTCAGCGGATATATCGCATAAACAACTGCCGTTTCCTGAAAAAATCACAAATGATTTTGAAGCGCTACAGGAACGGAAATATGATGGGACATATACACTAGCAGCCGAGTATAGATTCACTAAGTTATTTCAACAGGCCGTGAAACAATGTCTACTTTATGTCGATGATGAGGATATTCGAAAATTTGTTTCACTCGCAAACGCGATTGAGAAAGTTAGATCAGAGTTGTCACGCGATTACGAAACAAAAAAGATTATCAGTTCACGTGTGCGACAGCTGAAAAAAATTACGTTTGATTGAAAAGTAACTGACGAAGTCACTGACGAAAGTCAAGAACGATTATGAAAGTGACTCAGATTTAGATTATAATATTATTTTTATTTTGATACATATTAGGATTAAAATATTTGTTTTTATTCTGATACAGATTCAGATAATACTATCTATTTTTATTCTGATAATAATATTTATACATAGTATAGTATTTATTTTTATTCTGATAATAATATTTATACATAGTAAAGTATTTATTTTTATTATGATAATAATATTTATACATAGTATAGTATTTATTTTTATTCTTATTTTTTATTTTTTATCAAGGGAGATTTTTGTTATTTTGAGTACCATTTACCCCCATCGATTTTCAGAATTTAGCCTGATTTTGATTTTTAGTCGGGTATTTACCCATCATATTGTGGAATCTGAACGATAATCATAATTTTGAGTACCATTTGCCCCATCAAATTGTGGAATCTTAACGATAATCAGCAAAAATAAAATCTTCATTATAATAATATTCATTGTTGTTGTTGGTCAGGAGAAAATATTTTTATTGTTTTAGTGTAATTTTATCACAAAAAAATATAATTTTGTGACCCATTTCCCCCATCGATTTTTAGAGTTTAGTCTGATTTTGATTTTTAGACGGGTATTTCTCCCATCGATGAGGTGAGTTTAGTCTGATTTTGATTTTTAGTCGGGTATTTACCCCATCGATTTTCAGAGTTCAGTTAGATTTTGATTTTTAGTCTGATATTTACCCCATCAATTTTCAGAGTTTAGTCTGATTTTCAGTAAAATAAATAATATTTCATTATAATATTAATTCTGATTCTGATTCAGATTACAATACTTACTCTGATTCAGATTATAATAATATTTATTCTGATAATAATATTTATGCAGAATCAGATTTTAATATTTATTCAGATTCAGATTATGATATTTATTCTGATTATGATTATAATATATATTCTGATTATGATTATAATATTTATTGTGAATCAGATTTAGATTATAATATTTATTTTTTATTCTGATAATAATATTTATTCAGATTCAGATTATATTTATTTTTTATTTTTATTTTTTCTGATTCTGACTTAGATTATTTTTTATTTATTTTATTTTGATTCTGATTCAGATTATATTTTTTTTTAAATTCTGCTTCTGATTCAGATTATATTTTTTTTAAAAATTCTGATTCTGATTCATCAGATTATAATTTTTTTTTTATTCTGACAAAAAGTAGCTTAGAACGCAAAGATCTACGATCTAACATACAAACTTATTGAGAGAACTTCATTCCTCAAATCAAGTAAGTGTCCGGCCTGGTCAGTAAGTCTAAAATGTATCGTGATAATAACAGATTACGAGATCGCAGATAAACATGATTAACGGGCACTGACACAATTAAAATCACAGGAGGTACTTCAGGGATAAATGAATATAATATATATCCCTGTTGTGCTTGTTTTGGATTTTTCAGTATCTACTTGATAGCTGCCGTCGATTGCATCACACACCAAATTAACTGCGATCGGTGATGTGATTGCGACAACACCTGGTGATATATGACGACCTCCACCGTATGGATCATTGTTATGTCTGAGAATAATCGCTGGAGGGGATATTTTTCTCCACGCATCTACGACCTTTGGAAAATTTTCATCGATTATATTGTTAACTGATTTTCTTAAAATATCAGAGATATATTCCGGTATTACAAATGTTAATAATTGTTCTTCTGTTATTTTAAAATGATCGAGAAATAATTGTTTAATATTTACTTTTAGTGGTGAACCAGGTGGCCAATATTCTCATCCCACAAAAGTTATATACTCGACGATGATTTTGTTGAAAAATTCGAGGTCTGATACAACTTGGTTTAGATGTTTTATAGTTTCAATGATCTGTTGCTTTACATCATCATTGTAATATTGTGTTATACTGAAAAATAAATTTCGCAGATTGTCGCTTTCTCGCTTGTGTTTGTATTTAATGTTATCGGAAAAAACAAATAAATCTCATCGTTGAAGACCATACTTCCTTTATTTGTGTCAAACCAAAATATATAGGAAAGATTAAATTTAGGAAGCCTTTCACCAGTAGACGTGATAAAAGTTTCTGTTATACTCGTCATTCCTCTATGCTTCCATGGAAATCCTCTTCGATATTGTGGAAGTTTTAAAAATATTCTTTTATCTGTGGTAAAATCAGATCGCTGAGGTTCTGGTGGTCCTTGATAAACATGTGCTATCTCTGGCCATCCTAATACAGTTCTGATCGATGATTAATATATATCTACAGCGTAGTCGGGTGTTGATATTTCTATCGCAGCTGATAATCTTGGCTCGTGAACCGTAATAGCGATTTTAGATTCTTTTTCTGTGATAGATTTGATTCTGCGCTGGAACTCATCATTGATCTGTTCAATTTGATAACTGCCCGTAGGAATACTAACAACTTGCCAATCTGGAGTTCCATCAGATTTATAAGAAAACATTAACGAGTTATTTGCGGGCAACCCACCAAATGATTTTGATCTAATATTTGGCCAGCTGGAATATACTCGCAATTGCGCAAACGCTATTTCTTTGGCTGAAATTGCCGTTGGAAAGATCACGTCGAATTCAGGATTAGGTGAGCTCGTTGATATCATCGTAGTTGTTGGCGGTGTTGTATTAGCGACGATTTGTTGGAGGAGTTCTTGTGGCGTAGTCATTTTATTATTTACTTCCTGATTTAAATTAAGGTGACTCTGTCCTTATTTGCGACAAGGCGGTTTGGTTTCCAGTTGTCAAACCAGAAGTTTCGTGGTAAACTTTAATCATTTCTGCGAATTCCTGATCTGATATTATTCCATCATTGAGCCCTGATAATATCAGCGATGATAATTTAGCATGCGCGTGTGTTTCCGCTGATATCAGTATTGTATATTCGTGTAATTTATCAGCCGCACACGTAGATATCTTTTTCTGCAATTATATTAAGAATACCAGTAACACCAGTTATAACTGCAACACCAATTCCTATTACTGGCGCTATTATGTATGTGGCTGATAATGATCCGATTATAGTTGCTGTTCCAGCGACTACGGCAGATGCAGAATATACAATTATGTCAGTAACAACGACACGTCTACAGTATTTTTTAATTTTTACTGTGTACTCATCAATGATATTTTTAAGGTGGGTCTGTAACAAACACACTTGCTCATATCTGTATTTGTTTACAAAATTTAGATCTGACGTTTGTGAAATCATATACTCTAAAGTATTAAGTAATCAACTGAGATGTTTCAGCGACAAATTCCAGACACCACCAGTAAGACGCTGCAATTAATTTTTTATCAGATGGTTCCAGTATAAACGTTTCTTCGACCGCTTGATTTAACACAATAGACACGGTTCCAGAAAAACCATCGGTTGAATGACGCCATGGATACGTGGTAAATATCCTAAATTTTGCAGCGCTGAACACGGACAGCCTATACACACCAGTGACTTCCGCGGTATGTTTGTTAGTGTTATTTTGCTGTGACCATGTTGATGATCCTGATGATACTGTGTATACCACGTTGATGATCTGCTTGTGAGGAATTTTAATCAGATTAATTTTTTAACTATATCACGAATTCCACTGACAACATCTTCTAGTTTTTCTTTAAAATCATCGATATTCCTCTGCGCTATCGTGATTAGCTCTGACAATGATTTAGGATCTCTGTTAACGCCTAATTGTCGATTAATCGTTTCAATGTCTGACATAGCTGTTTAATATCGCAGAGTTTTGTGTTAATTTCAGAGAGTTTTATGTCAACAAACAATGGATTTCGAAAGAAATCATCTTCGATTTGATTAAGTTTTTGAAAATTTCTACGAGTATTTAAAAACATATTTACGTGAAAGTCATATTCAGATCGCAGTGTGGTTAATTTGTCATCTATTATAGTATCTTTATCATCTACATATTTCTTTGTTGCAGCATCTTCATCACTTGTTGGTTCTCTTAAAACAACGATTTTATTTCCATTCATGTTGAGTTTACCTGTCATTGTATCACCTTTGGATCGTAAATGATCAGCAACACTTTTTATAATTTCATTTCTGATAGGTGCGATTGATAAATTTGAGTCTCTGATTCTACCGCCGTCAGTAAATACTGGAATATTATCCGTTGTAGCACCGAGAACTCTACGAATTATGTCGATCCACTTAATATTACTAGTCTTTAAAACACCGTATTTATCCTGAAAAATAACTTCATCCCGGTCAACTTCAGAGAGGTTCATAATATCAGCAAGACCATCTCTAGTAGCGTACTTCGATAAATCAATATCATCTTTTTTTCTTGTCTTTGATGGAGGATCTCCCATAAATATCAACCATTATACCATTAGTGATTATTTAAAACAAAACTCGTGTACGTATGTACATCTGTATGAGGTGCATCGGAAGATTTTGAAACAGCATCGAGTACAGCAAGTGATTCACGGCCGCATATTGGCGGATCAGTTATTGTTTTTGTTGGTAATGTTGAATACCAGATTGGAGTGTTTTGCACAGCGATTTTATGATGTTGACATATTTTAAAAATTCCTTCCGTGGTCCCAGTCCATACAAATCAAAATAAATAATTCCACGTGGATCAATCGCGTATGCAACCCAATGAGTAGCTGGACCAGAGCTTCTATCGAGATTAATGACACCGGTCTCAACACGACTTGGTTGTTTTGGTAATTGATCACGCATAAAAACACCTCTGACGTTTTTGATATTTAATCGCGCAGCAGTGTCAAGTAAATCAAAATTGGACATGGGAAGTATCAACGATGTGTCCCGGGAAGTCTTAGACCTTTTCCGTGCCATGAACGAGGGGTTCTTGGCAGTCTTAGACCTTTCCTTTTTTTTTGGGGGGGGGAGTTTTTATTCCTTTTCCTGTTGCTTTCTTTAATGCCATCCCAGCGGCAGTTCCGACAGCACCAAGTGCTACTGCTTTTGCAACAGCTGGAGCTGCAGCCTGCAGCAGCTATCAACGCTGGTATAGCTGCGAGAAGTAGAAATATACAACCCGTCTCGGCAATGTCGCTAATGGCATCCGCAGAAAGATCAAGTCTGACACCAATCGTTGATTTGTTGGTGTCATTGAAGTGCCTGAGTTGACGTTCAGTGATATTTTTATTCCTGAACTTTTTTTTGACGTCGATTGTAGTTTTATAATCTGACCAGGAGTCAGAATAACATTAACATGATGATATGGCATTATAATATCTTAAGCAATTTAATTATATGTTTTCCACTGGGGCATCAATGACTTTCATTCGTCCACTAACACCTTCAAGCAACATTGTTTTATCTGAGAGTATAACAGCGATTGCTCTTTAATTAGCAATTACTTCTCTTGCCACACGAGCTCGAAAGTGTATATCAACTACTGATTGTCTGAACAAATCCAAGTGTTCCAATGAGAAATAATAGATCGGATACAGCGTTGTAAAATCCCGCTGAGATATTTGCAAACCAGTATCAAGATTTTGATTATGAATGTCATCAAACGATGATATGCACGTGCAACATGATTGTTATCAAAATCCAGTAATATATCCTCAGCTGGTTTTTGATGTCCATTTATTCTCAGTGAAACTTCAGTAACAGCAAGTTTGTCAAATATCATTATACTACATAACTGTGAGTTTACTCGTGCAGCATCTTGGAAAGCAATAAATATATGTCGCGATGCTGAGACACCTTGTTGTGATGCTATCTGCCATGTGAATAAACCATTAATGTTACTTTGAACACTATCTATGGTCATCGTCAACCATGATAATGTTGATTTACCACCTTGACTCATGAAAGAAAGCAAACGTTCTTCTTCAGGTATTGTTGGAGTCATTGTTGGCATCCACAACGAAAGTTTTGTCAGTATTACTTTTCAATGAAGTTCCGCGGTCGCAGCTGCGTCAGCTCCTTCAGCGTGCCATATTGCATCATAGTCGGTAGTTTTTCTCACAAGGACGACTGTGTGTTTTGCCCCTAAGATAACCTTTCTAACATTTCTACAAAATCCAAAGATATGTGACAGTGGAATTGCACATGAAAATCCTTCATTATCGTTCAACATTGATCGACGTGTTGCGAATCCCAAGTTGAAATTTTCATTCATCGATACAACTGTGTCCCCAGCTACATTTAGTGTTACGTTTCTGTTTTCTGGATGATTAGTTGTATCCTTTGCAAACGTCATTGATGGTCCAGCTGATCTCGAGTAATCATCGCTGTATCTTGAAAGGCCAAGTATCGTCGTGGCAACGTCGATGTCGTTATGACAAACCTCAATTTCCCTACCATCAGTCATGTATGTGGCACTTTTAAATAACGCCATGATGCCATTATTAAGAAAACCAACTCTATCACCAATTACGTAATCTGTATTATCTAATTTCAAAAGTCTACCTTCGATCTCAATAAATACCTCAGCGGGCAGGAAACATCTGCTTGTATCCTGAACTTGTAATTCGATTCTTCCACGTTCGTCAGGTACACGTGTGTCATAAGAATAATACTGATAATCACGTACCGATTCATCTTTGAGAACTGGTGCGTTCATGTCGAATGCGGGATCAAATATACGTTTGAACATCTTCATTATATTTGTTATCGTCTAACACGAAGACCACTTCCTGCAAGCAGACTAGCAGCTATATTTTTTTCTCTTTCCTTTCCTGATAGGGGTACACCAGCCAACTCTGCTAGTTCTTGCTTCGCAGCCTGATTTATTATCTTACTAACATTTGCAGGCATAACTTCTGTGCTGGGTAATTTTACTGGCTAAGGTTTTCGTCGTACTAATCGTGATAGTCTATCCTTGATTGCTGAGAATGCTTTACCGGCAACATCACCAATATATATATATATATATATATATATATATATATATATATATATATATATATATATATAACTGCACCTTATACTTTGGACCGCGGTTCTTCATCGTAATGGTTTATTAGGGCCGATGCAAGGGTATTTGGCACCCTTGGCGAACCTTCCACCTTGCGCACCCATTCAACCCCCTCCTCGGGGCATCGCTGGTTATAAACTGTTCATTAGTATTAGTACACGTTCGGCTTTATAATTTATTAATTTCATTATTTAGTCTAGATATTTAATAATATTAAATTAATAACCTGACAGTGTACTTCGTTTTTGGTCTCCCCCCCCCCCACCAACTTGGATCCCAGGGCGGCAGCCTAGCAGTTAAACCGGCCCTGTGGATCATCTGTGTGCATCTTCAGACACACAATCAACACCTAGTTGATTCGGCAAAACTGATTTCACTTTTTTTTTTAAAGATTTATGCAGAATCCCCAAACAAACGAGTCTACCTTACTTACAGAAGTGGACAGCGGGAATACGGCATTTCACTGACAGTAACGACGGAGTAAGGGTGCTTAAATATATCCCTATCATGCTAGCCGCGACGGACTTCCGCTGTTAACTGACTCTCACAAGATGAAGAAGAGTAGACAAAAGGAATCAGATCACTATATACAAGTACGAATGTAGTCCCGTCTATTTTTAGAGCACTTCATCCTGTCTCCTTTTGGTGGTGATCCAAGAGTTAGATTTAGGCATTCTTGGTATGGATTTAAAGGCAATTGTTTATTCTTTAGAATATGAGCTTATGACGTGGTTGTCTGTGTGTGTTTCGGGGCGACAGTGCACAGCGCTTAACAAGACCTTGGTGATGATCCGGAAGCGAAATCTGTGTTCCATTGCACATTGCTTGGTTTACAGTCCAGCCTCTCAAAGAAATGCCGGTGAACCCATGTCAAGAACTTTGCATGAAGTCATCTTTGAAGGTATTTTAGATTAACATTTGATTTGTATTGATTGTCACACAGTGGAAAGTTCAGTACTGATAAACAAATGTAGAGACTATATAGGAAAATTGTGATCCGAGTCCAAAAATATTGCGTCTTTTGTTGAATAAACATTCGCCTGGAGGGATATCGGCAATTAATTAACGGTCACACAACGTGTGTGTGTGTGGGGGGGGGGATTTGGATTTTTAACGTAGTTTAAAGAATTTTCAATCATATTGCTACCATATCTGCAGTGTGGCAGTTTATAGTGATGTCTAGCACTGGGGCATCATGCTGCAGACATGATGCATCATGCCCCACCCAGCCACATTATCCTGACACCAGGCCGACTAGTCCTAACACTAACCTCTTCATGCTGAGCGCCTAGCGATGCAGGTGTTAGTACCATTTTTGCAAGTCTTTGGTATGACTCGGCCGGAGTTTGAACCCGCGACCTCGTCTCCGAGGAATATTGTCAATTGAATATGGAATGTAAACAGAAATCCACGTAACGATCGTCAAAATTGGGAAGCTACATGAAACTGAAGTTTGCAACATATATATTTGCCCAGTACGGTAGTCATCGTTTTCCTATCTGCGTGATAACCGTGGCGTTTTGTATAAGATGGAGTCCTGCATGACAGCGAGTAGTTTCATCTTAGAGTATAATCCGTTTATTTTAAAGCATAAATTTTCAAAAAATTGCCGTGCTTTCATTTTTTCTATTCGATTCGACATTTCGAAAAAGTTTGAAATTAAGCTCATGTTTCATCTAATAAGGCTGAAAATCGCATTTAAAGACGGCCAAACTTCGACGTACATAGGGGTTTCCTCGTCTACAAATAGAGCATAACTACGCTAACATGATCACGTGACAAATCAAAAGGGGTAATCTACGGCGTGACAGTGGATGTTGATGCTTTCACATTAATGTATGTGTCACGTTTGTTAAGCCCCAGCTATAAAGTCATGTATAAAGCTACAATCTACCTGTCTTGGGAATATTACCGCGTCCTTGTGTTTGACCTCTAAACATTGCCGCGGGGTTAGTGTTGAACTCTTACGCAAGGTTACCATGACCAGTCAGCGACCGGAAATTTGAGTTGGCCAAGGCGACAGGTCGCATCACTTAACAAAGGCTTGTCGTTATCACACCTATATGTTAAAGATTAATTCAAGTATCAAAAGGAAAGTCCACGAGGTGAACGGGGCGTGTTCTCATCCGTCCCCACGTTGACAGATAGGAGAGAGACATTGTCCGCTAAGTTTGATTGGATCTGTCCACAGCGATATCCAATCAAAAATTGAGATAGAGGGCGTGATTACAATTCAGACCCGAATGATACCTTCTGAATCATAAAGAGTAAATCAGTATTCGCCTGAAAGGATTCCTGATCAATAGGGCTTACTCTGAGAACGAAGCCACTCATAATCTGGCGGCAGAACTTAGAGGTAAATTCTAAGGAAAGACAAAGCTTCGAAAAGGAAGCTTTTTAGGGGACAGAGAACATCTGGTTCCATTTGGTCCCAAGTCTTCAAGAGTTGGAGACGGAAATGAGATTGTAGCCGAGACAGTCGAAGTCGATAGAAGCGCAGTCGTAGAGAAGAATGTGGAGGAGGAGGAGAAGGAGTCTAGAGAAAGTCGAGGAGGAGGAGGAGAAGGAATTTGGATAAATAAGAGAGAGAAAGGATACAACAGATGAGTAGAAATACAATGACAGGTGGAAATCAATCTCACACTGCTAATCAACTGATGCAATATGCTTATTAAAGGGTCGAGCGGAAGGAGTGTAATTGGAAATTTGAGTCATTTGATTATTGAATTGCCCCCCCGTTTATTGTCACTTTAGACCTGACCCCATGACGGCCGGGCCCCACAGCACGGCTGTACCTGCTACCACGGTAGTCACGTCACTGTATCCATTAAGAGCGGCCTTTTTTTACATCTGGAAGTTTGACTAAGATTATATATGCCGGTCCAAATGTTTGACGTGTACTTTATGGGGTAGAAAGTTGTTTTTTGCAAGAACAACACTCCTTTTGATTTTCCGTATTATGCAGTACTGCTCCTATCAATTACATCCGTATATGCCGTTCTCGTCTCAGTTGTTTCCGCCATTTACAGTCTATCTGTGTGGGCAAAATTATTTATTTTGAGGTCAAGGAAGAACGTAAATGGATAGATTCTACGAATAATTAAGAATGCATGAGATCTTTGACACGATACTCACGCCTACTCGAAAGTTGCACGCGCGATAAGACACGATATTTGATACTCACGCCTACTCGAAAGTAGGGCAGTGGGCCAGTGGCATACATTTACTCAAGTCACTGGAGAGCAGACTGGGGGTTAGAGCTTATTCCTCATCGAAAAGATGGAATCTACCAGGGGGAAAGAAAATTATATATATATATATATATATATATATATATATAGAGAGAGAGAGAGAGAGAGAGAGAGAGAGAGAGATAAAGGAGTTAATAAGATTTAAAACTACCTGCCTCTTATAGATAATAAGAATATTTATCTTTTCTTTTACAACATTTAAAAAAAAACAACTTATTATTTATAAGTCCACGCAAGCGCCAAATTTACAGTGTTTACAAAAGTGGACACCCTATTTTACTATTTCTTGTACTGCATTGTCACGTGATTCAAATCTCGTGACCTACCTGTAGTCGTGTACCCTGGGTTCCCATAACGTTTTGCACATGAGGCTGGCACGCACCGTTGAATGGCCCATAGCAATAGCACAGAAATAATAATCGGGGACCCATGAATATTTGACGATCAACTGACCAAGATTTGACGATCACGTGACTAAACTATGCTGTAGACAATTCGTTGTTGTTGTTGTTGTAGGGTTTAACGCCATTTTTCAGCACAAGATAGGCTATACATGGCGGCCAATATCAATCGTGGAGGAAGAACCCGGAAAGAACCAGCGACCCACGAGAAGCTACTGGAAAGCTTTCTCACGTATCCACATCGGCCGAGCCCGAGACTCGAACCCACGCAAACAGAGATAAGACGGCAGTGATCCGTAACGGTGAGCGCTTCAGACCACTCGGCCACTCAGGTCCTCTAGACTATTCGTAAATACATGATACTGCAGTCGGTTTATTAAAGTTAAAATATATGTTTCGGTTTTGTTTTATGTCTACGGTTTCAGCAACACAAGTAACTTAGAGACGAGGCAATTTGAGTGAAGTTGTTCCTTGCCCAAGAACCGCGGTAACCAACTTGGGCTGATCCGATAGGAGGATTCGAACCTGTACCCCGTACGTTGCGAGTCTGACGCACTAACCACAGTCATCGTGGGCCCTGCCTCGATTAGTCCTCTCTTACGACATACTGGAGAGTATATTAGAGATCTCCGAGCCCAAGGGGGGGGGGGGTACACATTAATTGTTTATTACTCGCCGCAACTGCGTCTCCAGATATATCTCCTACTGACTCGGTGACAAAATGCGTAACTAATAATCTCAGGAATCCTGTTTGAAAGAAACAATACATTTTTATAAGTTTACTTTGAATATGTTATTTATTTTTGACTAAAAATGTCGGGAAAATGTGAAATTACGCATGTGTTCAGTTTTAAAAAGACTGAAATAAGAACATTATCTGATGTACATAGGCGTGTCCTCATCTAAAAATAGAGCTTGAAGCGCATAATAAGGTCGTGTCATCTAAAAAAAAAAATAAGGAGCTTGCTTGACCAAGCCTAATAAAGTCAGGTGACACAGAAAATGGAAATCAAGGGCACAAATGGCCGGTAGGCTTCCTAAGATTGAATGTTGATGCTATCGCATTCATTTTTGTGTTAATAACAGACTATTTCTGCTGTCGCCAGTTGGAGGAAATAGTTTAAACATATAGTAAAGTATTATCCTAATATTAAAGAAGTGTTGATAAGATATTTGAGAGTAGTAGATAAAGTAAGGCATTTATTCTGTAATGGAATCGTAGGGGTCATCTACCGAGCGAAAAATAACTCTTCCCCCACTCTCTCTCTCTCTCTCTCTCTCTCTCTCTCTCTCTACAAACAAAATAATCTGATGGTAAAGATGGAACCAGGGCAGACATCAGTATGTACTCAACATATTTTAAATAATACTATTGGCAAAGATAGCGCGAAAGATTAAACAAAGAGACTGCATTTATTTTTAGTTACAAAGAATGTATTGTAGAGGGAAATGCTTGTTTTGGACGTTATTATGATAATAAGTTTGATAGTTGTATGAATTTTTAACGTCAATAAGATAAAAGTCTCCAATATAATTTTGCTAGTTGTACGAGTTTTTAGCGTCAAAAAGGCAAGACTCTAAAAGTTAAATGTGGTATGTGTATGAGTTTATAACGTCATGAAGTCTCGAATATAATTTTGCTACGTGTACGAATTTATTACGTCATAAAGATAAGACTCTAAAATTTAAGCGTACTATGTGTGTGAGGTTATGACGACAATAAGATAAAAGTCTCCAATATAATTTTGCTAGTTGTACGAGTTTATTACGTCAAAAAGATAAGACTCTAAAATATAAGTGTCCTATGTGTATGAGTTTATAAAGTCAATAAGATAAGTCTCCAATATAATTTCGCTAGTTGTACGAATTTACTACGTCAAAAAGATAAGACTCTAAAATTTAAGTGCGCTATTTGTATGAGTTTATGACGTCAAATAGATACAAGTCTCCAATATAATTTGTTTGTTAATTCCCAGCTATAAAGTCATGTATAAGCTATAATCTACCTGTCTTGGGAATATTACCGCGTCCTTGTGTTTGATGTCTATAGATTGTCGCGGGGTTAGTGTTGAACTCTTACGCAAGGTTACCATGACCAGCCAGAGACCGGAAACTTTTGTCGGCAAAGGAGACCGGTCTTGCCACTTAACAAAGGCTTGTCGTTATCACACCTATATGTTAAAGGTTGGTTCAAGGACAAAAGGAAAGTTCACGGGGTGAACGGGACGTATTCTTATCCGTCCCCAGGTTGACAGACAGCGAGAGGGACATTATCCGCTAAGTTTGATTGGATCGGTCCACAGCGATATCCAATCAAAATTGAAATAGAGGGCACGATTACAATTCGAACTCGAATGATACCTTCCGAAATCGTAAGGGTAATTTAGTATTCGCCTGGAAGGATTGTAGATCAGTGGGGTTTACTCCGAGAAAGAAGCCACTCGTTATCTGGCAGCAGAACTTAGAGGTATATTCTAAGGACAGACAAAGCTTCGAAAAGAAATCGTTTCAGGGGACAGAGAACTTCCAGTTCCATTACATCCCAAGTCTTCAAGAGTTGGAGACGGAACTGAGACTGTAGCCGAGACAGTCGAAGCCGAAAGAAGTGTAGTCGTGAGGGGGGGGGGAGTGGAGGAGGAGGAGAAGGAATTTGGAGAAAGTCGAGGAGGAAGATGAGAAGGAATTGTGAGAAATAGTAGAGAGAAAGGATACAACAGATGAGTAGAAATACAAGGACAGGTGGAAATCAATCTCACACTGCTAATCAACTGATGCAATATGCTTATTAAAGGGTCGAGCGGAAGGAGTGTAATTGCAAATTTGAGTCATTTGATTATTGAATTGTTATTAAATTGTTATTCATTGAATTTCAACCTTTTTGTATATTTAACCATCTAACCGTCGGCATTGCTGACTGGGGGCTCGGAGCTTTACATCTATCTTTCACTAAACTTATCTTCCAACAAAATAGAGCCTGGGTGGGACTTCTTAATAGTTTAAATAAAATATTGGGAGCACCCCACCCCAACCATATACATCGTTACAGTATGTGATAATAAAATACTATATACTTATGTCACATATGAGATGAAATTGTTTTAATACAAAGTAGTGTGCTCTCCATGCAGTAGCTTAACTATCTCACCACGGGCCCTACAGCAAACATTTGGTACTGCCCCCCCCCCCCCCCATTTACTGTCACTTTAAACCTGACCTGGTAGGGCCGGGCCCCACAGCACGGCTGTACCTGCTACCACGGTAGTCACGTCACTGTATCCATTAAGAGCGGCTTTTTTTTACATCTGGAAGTTTGACTAAGATTATATATGCCGGTCCAAATGTTTGACGTGTACTTTATGGGGTAGAAAGTTGTTTTTTCCAAGAACAACGCTCCTTTTGATTTTCCGTATTATGCAGTAATGCTCCTATCAATTACATCCGTATATGCCGTTCTTGTCTCAGTTGTTTCCGCCATTTACAGTCTATCTGTGTGGGCAAAATTATTTATTTTGAGGTCAAGGAAGAACGTAAATGGATAGATTCTACGAATAATTAAGAATGCATGAGATCTTTGACACGATATTTGATACTCACGCCTACTCGAAAGTAGCACACGCTATAAGAATCAAAGAAGATTAGGATCTACATGCATTGAATTGTGGAGGTGATTTCCACTCCTTACACGCCAGCAAGGAAACTTGTGCAGTTCGAGACCGGATGTTAAGGAGAGGCTCGGGTCCTAAAAGTACATGATACTTTATTATGTGTTATTTACTCGCATAAACACGCCCAGCTAGATTGTTTGTTTAATCTCTGTACTTAACTTTCAAGGGCTGTAGCTTTGTTACTAGTAATGATAACTAGTTGCATCATCACTCACGAAGATAAACGTATTTATTCATGTGTCTGAATCGATCAAAACAAAATGCTTTTCTTGATCATTAATTTTAATTAATTATTAATGTATTAATATCCTTGATGATATAATCAGTTTCGTCTGTCTCGATCTCGGTCCTGACTCTGAGCGATGTTTCCCTATTTCCATTTCAATTCACACACAGCTATCACAATGGATAGATAATGGGTTGTTGTTAACGGTGAGTGAGACCACTCGGCCACTCGGGGCCCCAGATCTTGGGTTACAATTGAGTATCGCAAATATGCAGTGGTCAGCTATTAAGTTTTATGGATGTAGGCCAAAATATGTTTAGAGGTGAAATGGAGTGGGGGGTAAATATCATTGCTCCTATGTGCGGGCGCTCATACGAACACACGAACACAAGGTGTCAGAGTGACCGACTCCCGAGGAAGTAGCCTTTATTGCTGAAAGACTGTGATCTAAAATGATAACTTTTCACCTTTTGTCGTCAAAGACTATATCATATCATACTGAGTCACTAACACACTTAATGTCTCAGTATGATATGATATAGTCCCAGTTTTATCTGACCTTTACCATGATTAAAATCAGCTCTCCACTGTCCCGTTTGGACGGTTATGCTGAAATGGGAGCAAATTGCTTCCTATGTAGCAAATCGCTTCTCTCGAAACTCCACGAGTTGAAATCGGTCAATTTCTTTTTGAAACTCTTGCTCTTGTCGTTACCTCGTTTTTAAGACATTCTCAAAATGCTACGGAAACTATAGAATCGTTAAAACTTAGGCAGTTTAGCTTGAAACTCTAGCATTGCTGTTAAGTTTTCGTTTGGGTTTTTTTGGCCAAAATTCCACGCAAAAATGAACGAAATGACAACTCAGATGAGGCTGACTCGGCTCAAACTATCTGATAGGGCAGTGGGCCAGTGGCATACGTTTACTCAAGTCACTGGAGAGCAGACTGGGGGTTAGAGCTTATTCCTCATCGAAAAGATGGAATCTACCAGGGGGAAAGAAAATTATATATATATATATATATATATATATATATATATATATATATATATATATATATATATATATATATATATAGATAGATAGATAATGGAGTTAATAAGATTTAAAACTACCTGCCTCTTATAGATAATAAGAATATTTATCTTTTCTTTTACAACATTTAAAAAAAAACAACTTATTATTTATAAGTCCACGCAAGCGCCAAATTTACAGTGTTTACAAAAGTGGACACCCTATTTTACTATTTCTTGTACTGCATTGTCACGTGATTCAAATCTCGTGACCTACCTGTAGTCGGGTACCCTGGGTTCCCATAACGTTTTGCACATGAGGCTGGCACGCACCGTTGAATGGCCCATAGCAATAGCACAGAAATAATAATCGGGGACCCATGAATATTTGACGATCAACTGACCAAGATTTGACGATCACGTGACTAAACTATGCTGTAGACAATTCGTTGTTGTTGTTGTTGTAGGGTTTAACGCCATTTTTCAGCACAAGATAGGCTATACATGGCGGCCAATATCAATCGTGGAGGAAGAACCCGGAAAGAACCAGCGACCCACGAGAAGCTACTGGCAAGCTTTCTCACGTATCCACATCGGCCGAGCCCGAGACTCGAACTCACGCAGACAGAGATAAGAGGCAGTGATCCGTAACGGTGAGCGCTTTAGACCATTCGGCCACTCAGGTCCCCTAGACTATTCGTAAATACATGATACTGCAGTCGGTTTATTAAAGTTAAAATATATGTTTCGGTTTTGTTTTATGTCTGCGGTTTCAGCAACACAAGTAACTTAGAGACGAGGCAATTTGAGTGAAGTTGTTCCTTGCCCAAGAACCGCGGTAACCAACTTGGGCTGATCCGATAGGAGGATTCGAACCTGTACCCCGTATGTTGCGAGTCTGACGCATTAACCAGTCATCGTGGCCCCTGCCTCGATTAGTCCTCTCTTACGACATACTGGAGAGTATATTAGAGATCTCCGAGCCCAAAGGGGGGGGGGTACACATTAATTGTTTATTACTCGCCGCAACTGCGTCTCCAGATATATCTCCTACTGACTCGGTGACAAAATGCGTAACTAATAATCTCAGGAATCCTGTTTGAAAGAAACAATACATTTTTATAAGTTTACTTTGAATGTTATTTATTTTTGACTGAAAATGTCGAAAAAATTTGAAATTACGCATGTGTTCAGTTTTAAAAAGACTGAAATAAGAACATTATTTGATGTACATAGGCGTGTCCTCATCTAAAAATAGAGCTTGAAGCGCATAATAAGGTCGTGTCATCTAAAAAAAAATAAGGAGCTTGCTTGACCAAGCCTAATAAAGTCAGGTGACACAGAAAATGGAAATCAAGGGCACAAATGGCCGGTAGCAGTGTACGAGTCTATTACGTCAAAAAGATAATACTCTAAAATTTAAGTGTGCTATGTGTATACGTTTATGACGTCAATAAGATAAAAGTCTCCAATATAATTTTGTTAGACGTAATGAGTATATTACCTCTATAAGATAAAAAAAATCTCCAGTCAAATTTTGCTATGTTTATGAGTTTATGATATGTCTATCTAATCGTAACTGCTGATTGCATTTTAGAGCTTTTGAGTTAGTTTATTGTCTGATAAAGGTGCATCACATAAAATTCTCCAATATAATTTTGCTAGGTGTGTGAGTATATGTAAAGTTAAGTAGCATAAGATCCATTAGAGTTGTTCTTGATTTGCCACGAGTTAAACCTTTTTTGTCTAAGGAAGACTAAACACCCATTATTTTCTATCTAATAATACGTCATATTCCTCTCTACCCATTTTTACTAGGTTTCTGAGACAACTGAAAAGCCCCTTCTCTTTTTATTTTATGATTAAACTATTGACGTATCCCGCGTGATAATGTCGGATATTAAGCGGTTATTTTCTGCTGTGTTTTGTGAATATTTGCACAGATGATATCAATAGTACCATACTTTTCTTTCTTAACTAAAAGGAAAAAAAAATGACATAAAAAAATCTGAAAAAAAATAATATAAACATCTTGTGGGATTTTAACCTGGGAGTCATACGTGACAGGTGTTGACAGTGCTGAATTTTTTTTTTTTCTTCATAATTTACTCCAGTCAGTTATCCAAATTATTTCTGTTGGAAAATCCAGTAAATCACAAGCTAGCAGAAACTAAAGCCTTTTTGTTATTTTATTTTGATTTGAGTGAATTCAATCCTTCAAAAAATCTGATGAATGATAACGTGCAATTCTACGAGGAATCACAATACTCAACTTCCCTGTTGTTATTTCGAAGTACCGGGCTAAATCGGCCGATAATTGGCTTGTCGATCCATATTGAGTGACCAATCAGATGCGACTTCACTCATTCGAAATAGGTGTTTTGGTCATGTAATTCGAGCGTCTGTGGACTAGTCATTTGACTATTACTTGACAAATATTGCATCATGTGACTATAATCACTATTCAACGTCTAGTTAAATTATAAAATGGACAGACTAATCTTATAATGTAAGCAAAATTGCTTAGAACATTGTGAACCAATCCATCCATTTTGTATTTGGGCGGGAGTCACAATTGTGCATCGATGTTACCTAACCGGCTCTAGGAATTTTGCATTAGCAAGACTGCTTATTAAGGTCATGATGAGATCAGTGATCAGAGACATATTTGCCAAGACTGACCTGCATATACATACTAGACAGGTTAATGCTTTTGCTCGTTCCCTTCCTTAAACATTTATTAAAGATAACATCTACTATAGCAGTGTAAATTTTTCAGATGTCATTGTAACACACAACAATGTGTGTGTGTGTGTGTGTGTGTGTGTGTGTGTGTGTGTGTGTGTGATTTGGATTTTTAACGCAGCTTTAACAATTTTTCAGTCATATTGCTACAATATCTGCAGTGTGACAGTTTAAGGTGATGTCTAGCACTGGGGCATCATGCCGCAGACATGTAGGATCATGTCCCACATGGGCGCCCGCATGATTTTTTGCAGGGGGGGGGGCAGTCAGTCACGGCTGGGAGAATTAGTATAGTAAGCAGTCTGAAACTAAAGCTAATATTTACTAAGCGTTTTGAACAGAATTTTGTGACATATTTTCAGCTTCATTTGCATGTGATTAAACTTGTCGGAATATATATATATATATATATATATATATATATATATATATATATATATATATATATGCAGTATGATTTGAGGGGTCACGTGCCCCCCCCCCCCACTTGACTATGCTGTGGGCGACCGTGATGTCCCACCCAGTCATATTATCCTGACACCAGGTCGACCAGTCCTAACACTAACTTCTTACTGCTGAGCGCCAAGCAAGGGAGCTGCATGTACTATTTTTGTAAGTCTTTGGTATGACTCGGCCGCAACTTCTGCATCCGAGGCGGACGCTCGAAACAATTAGGCCACCGGAGCGGTCCTAACAAAGTGAATTTTGCATTTGTCATTGTAACACAGCAATTTTCAGTTAATGTTGTTCTTGTTGTTGTTGTTGTAGGGTTTAACGCCATTTTTCAGCACAAGATAGGCTATACATGGCGGCCAGTACAAATGGTGGAGGAAGAACCCTGGAAAACCCCCGGAAAGAACCACCGAACTACTTCAGTTAATGTAAGTGAGTTTTCATTGGATTGAAGCGGTGGCATGTTTAAGGACGCTATTATTTGAATGCATCTGGTACAGACAAAAGCTGATTATTAATGAGGTTCCGTTTGATAGCTATGTCAGGCGAAACTGATCATGGAGTAAGGATTTGGTTTAATTTATCGAAAGCCAATGGTTGAAATGTTGCAAAAACAGCGTTCGTACTTGATGAAATGTATGTCATAAGTGAAACTTTATAGAGATCGATATATTAAGGGAAACAGAGAAAAATAAAAACTTTTCCAAACTCTAGATGGGCGTGTGTTAATAATGACGGTTAGATAATCCTTAATTCTGATTGGGTAAGTTTACAAGGGGGGGGGGGTACCAGGCGAAGCCTCGTCTTTTAAAATTGAATTACACTGCAGAAAAGGCAGTCTACGTTTTTGTGCGAGGCGAAAGACCTTGACGCCGGGGAAGGCGGAACCCTTGTAAAGTTTATCTAAGGGACGTTGTAGTTGAGAGTCTATGAGAGGCACGTACCAGGGGTGTAAGGAGGCGGTTCTGCTAAAGTATTAGAGAGCGAATTTGAATGCAAAGAAAAGAATACTTTGTCCTAATTTTAGACATAATTTTTCTTTGATATAAGTCTTAAGATCTTGGTTTGAATTTATCTGTCTTAAATGATATAGGAATCATATATGCTAAGAATTGATTATTATTGGGTTTGTGTCATGCTTTATGCCAATGAATTGTTAGTTAGCAACTGAGTAGTTAAATCGTCTTTAGGTGAGTAAGGCGTTAATTGTTAATAATATTACTTGTGAGATTTCATTGACAGGTGTCTTTGGAAATAAAAGGTATTCGTCACTAAAGACTTACCACCAAGATTTCATTCAAAGCTTGATCGATGAACCGAAAATGTAACACCCACACACGGTGTTTATGATCAGTTGTTTATGTGGTAATTAACAGGAGACCGATACGTAAATACTGGTTGGCAAACAATAAAATTGATTAACGTGTTCTCTATTTCAAACGTCAGCTTGTCAGATATGGTGATGAATGTCAGTACTTTCAAGTTGACCTAGTGATAATTGTGAAGTACATTGATAAAATCAGTGTTCACAAACTAATTAGTTGTGACTATCAATTAACATTACGTAAGAGTCTTTCATTATTCTTGATGTAGTTGATGAAATGATTCTGATACTCATTCTTGAGAAGTAAAGTCGTCCGACTTTGATCAGCAATGGCACACACAAAACAAACCGTCCGAATGTCAACGGCGAGGACCTGTCTGGTGCCCCACCCACCCAGCCACCCCAAAAAAGGAAAATCCACGGGATAAAGGAGAAATACAGAAACCAAATGGGGAAATTAGCAGAAAGTTTCAAGAGCCAAATTGAAAACAATTAGTAATAATAATATTTAACATTGACTCGAACATTACTAGCGAGAAGTTTTAAATCTGGGGGAAAAAAAAAAACGTGCAGCACGTGCAAAATGGCGAACTGCAAGGAACTGACGGAACAAGAGAAATACTTCAGAACAAGAAGAATAGAAACAGCAGAAGGATCATTTTTAGAATGTGCATATAAGGAGGGGACGCAGGAAAAAGATATGTCGGAGATACCCTATGAAAGAAGACCATCCATGACAACGGTTATGATAGCTCAAGAACTGGAAAATACGGATTTCATCAAGTTGACAGATGGATTAAACAGGAAAGAACCCAAAGGTTACATCTTAAGACCAAAGGGAACCCAGCCCATAATTCCATACGGAAAAATGAATATTGGAGGAGAAACGGTGTACATAGATGAACCAACACCAATCCTAAGAAAATTAAAGAAAAAAAAAACCCTGGAGAACTGCACCTAGAGGTCCTGCCACTAGAAATACCTCTGCAGGTTACAGTAGATCGCTTTGAAATGAAATTTAAAATTAAAGTAACAAGTGCTAGGATGGACACTTATCCCCTAAGTCCAATAAAAAATGGGGTAAGGATTTTTGAAATTGAAAAAGTAGAAATGAAGAAGATGTAGCCAGTTTTCTTCTTGCATGGCTTTCCAGTGAAATCGTGGTATAAAGGTTGCATATACCACATAAAATGTAGACATTGTGGGAATACAGGGCATACGCCGAGAAAATACCCTACATGTCCTTAGATGAAAGCAAATCGCAAGAGGGACAAATATATGTTACAGAAATGACAATTTTTTCCAACCAGAAGGAGAAGAGAAAGGAAGAGGATAATGGAAAGCAACAGGAACAACAACAATAGCAACAACAAATAGGATCAACAACGACAACCCAGAAACAAGCAAAACAACAAGGACAGCAACTGAAGATACAAAAAAAAACAAAACAACGACAACAACAACAACAGGTGAAAATTAATGAAGAGCAACAACAAGGAGAAAAGACAATGATACCGGGACAAAGAGCCACTCAGCAACCTAAAGAAGGTTCACAGCAACAACAACAACAGAGAGAGAAGAAAAAAGGAAGAAGAAATCTGAAAACGAAGGAAACACACCAAAAAAAAATCAGAAAAAGAACAGGAAACGAGGACAGTGGAGAAATTTTAGTGGAGAAGAAAAGGAGAAAAGGATGAAAAGGAACGAGAAACGAATAGGAAGAGTTATTATAAACAAAATTTTGATGAAGAATTGGAAGATAAAGTCTGTGACAGGAGGGACTTATCACTGGTGGAGATATGAGTTAGTATTTCTCTAATAATGCATATATATATATATATATATATATATATATATATATATATATATATATATATATATATATATATATATATATATATATATATATATATTGTAATAACCTGCATTTAGGGAGTGAGGTTTGCATGTTTGTATACGGTAAACCCCATACAAGCCACCAATTCAGTCTCGATTTTTTTTTTTTAGCGCATTACCAGTGAATTGTTCAAATGAGTTGACATTAATATTTTCTAGGATCCTCTGTTTTGTCTACTTCGTCGATTAACTGTTAGCTGGTATAGTCTATATGTTTTGAGTTAGCGGAAATAGGGAGTATCAATGCCGACGGCTGGCATCCTTGATAATTTGATTAATGACTATTTCTAGATAACCGTTTAAGACTGTACGGTTTACAGCAATAGCTGATAGACAACACTGGACTGAGGAGCAGAAACTGGACGAGTTACTACCACGCCTGCATGGACAGGCTGGGGACTTTGTATTCAGCCAGCTTCCTAGAAAGACCTTAGGAAATTTCAGAGCACTAGTGAACGAACTGAACAATCGCTATCGTATTGTAGAGACGACAAAGACTTATGCTGGGCAATTCAGCAGAAGAAAGCAAAAACCAGGAGAGCTTGCAGAAGAGTATGCTACAGAGTTAAAGCGGCTGTATGACAAGGCACATCCTAACAGAGACACAAGAACCAGAAGAGAAGATTTGCGTAGAAGATTTTTAGATGGTCTGTATGATGACAGAGCACGTTTCCAGGTAGAATATGTCAAGGAACCAAATGACATTGATGAAGCAGTGTACCATGTAGTGAATTTTATGCAAACCAAGACACGTCCCAATGTCCATGAATCTCTGCAAGATTGAACATTTAAAAAGAGGACAAGAAAGAAAGTGAGAAATCTAGTGAGAATAAATCCCAAGAAAAAGAAATTCTGCAACAGATAGTTGATAAAATAAAGAAAATTGAAGATGGGCTGAAGAGAATACAGCAAAACAATATGTCCACATTGCTACGCAAGGGAGGCAGGCCACAAATTCAACCTTACTACTGTGCAAGATTGCTTGGATGCAGTCGCTGGAGCAGAGTCTTTCTTGACACTGGATCTTACCTCAGGGTATCACCAAATTCCCATGAGGGGTGAAGACATTCCAAAGACAGCCTTCGTCACCAAGTATGGACTCTTCGAATACAAGACCATGCCCATGGGACTTACTGGAGCCCCATGTACCTTTCAACGCCTAGTTGAGTTAGTACTTCAAGGACTTCAATGGCAAACCTGTCTCATCTACATTGATGACATCATTGTTTCTGGGAAAAACTTTGAGGAATACATGTCACGACTGGAAGAAGTTTTGCAAAGAATACAAAACGCTGGATTAAAACTGAAGCGAAATAAATGTCGTTTCTACAAAATGAGGTGGAATTTTTGGGTCATATTGTTAGCAAGGAAGGTGTTAAACCTTGCCCTAGGAACATCATGAAAATACTGGAGTGGCCTACACCAACAAATGTAACGGAGGTACGACAAATATTAGGGATGGGAAGTTATTATCGCAGTTTTGTGAAAATTTTTTCCAATATTGTACGCCCTTTGGTGGAACTGACACGCAAGGGGAAGTCTTTTCAGTGGACCCCATTATGTGAGGAAGCATTTGAACATCTAAAGAAAGCACTTACAAGTCCAGATATCATGGCTTATCCTTTATCTACTTGTGAGTTTATTCTTGACACCGATGCCAGTGATGTGGGGTTAGGTGCTGTTCTCAGTCAATACCAAAATGGGAAGGAACGAGTGATAGCCTTCGCCAGTCGATCTTTAAACCGAGCAGAGAAAAACTACTGTACAACCGACAAGGAACTATTAGCAGTGCGTTATTTTGTTGAGTATTTTAGACAATACCTTTTGGGCAGAACCTTCAGAATCAGGACAGACCATCAAGCTTTGGTCTGGCTGTTCAAACTGAAAGAACCAAAGGGACAGATAGCTAGATGGATTGAAATCCTATCAGCGTATGACTTTACAGTGGAATATCGTCGTGGCACCAAGCATGGCAATGCAGATGCTCTCAGCAGGTGTCCTAATCCACGGGATTGCAACTGTGATGATGCTGATATGATGGTGCCTTTGCGCTGTGGACCATGCAGGAAATGTAGGAAAAGAGAAGACGACATGATGGGATTTTTCTTAGCAACAAACAGATTGGGTTCTAAGCAGGGAGAGGGTCCTCAGAAAGTTAATTTAGAAGAAAGTACAGATGACGATCAGGTAGCTGACAGCCTGACCTTTACTGATGAAGAACATGTGATGGGTTCCAATCAGGCAGAGGGTCCCATTGTCAGGACTGAACAAGAGAGTGAGAATTTAAGAACTGTGAAAACCAGAGCTCAATACAGAAAGGATTTAAAGACAAATTTAGTCCCTGAAGAGGAGAAAGAAGTTCAATGCAGAAAGGAGAATAAGTCAGACAGTTGGGCACCTTGGGCTGGAAGCTACAGCATGATGAAACTCAACAGCTTCAAAAAGAGGATGAAGATACAGGACCTATCATGAAGGCAAAACAAGAGAATTAACAACAACCAAGTGCAGCAATTACTGCTATGAGTCCAGCAACACGACATTAATGGTTAATATGGGATATCTTAGAACTGCAGGATGGGGTTCTGTTTAAGAAGTTCATTAGGAAAGTTGGCACTGGAGAACATTTACAATTCATTGTTCCTTGGGTAATGAAGAAAGATATCATGTTTCAGATGCATGATTCTGTGTTATCTGGACACTTAGGAATAAAGAAGACACGTGAGAAAACTCTTCAAAGATTTTACTAGTACGAAATGCGTGAAGACATTAAGAACTGGGTAATGAAATGTGATATTTGTGCTGTAAATAAGAAACCCAACAAGAATCCAAGAGCACCATTGGGTAATATGGCAGTTGGAGCACCCTTGGATAGGTTGGCAACAGATATTTTGGGGCCTTTACCTCAGACACCTAGGGGAAACCAGTACATTTTGGTTGCAACTGATCATTTTACCAAATGGGTCGAAATATTTGCCGTACCTGACCAGACAGCTGAAACATGTGCACAGAAAATATTGGAGGAGGTTATTAGCAGATTTGGATGCCCTTTGACCATATTTTCTGATCAAGGTCGAAATTATGAAAGTGAAATTTTCACAAAGTTGTGCCAGATGTTAGAAATACGGAAAACTAGAACAAGTGTTAGAAATCTAAGATGTAATGGACTAGTAGAGAGGTTCAACCGTACTCTTTTAAGGATGATCAAAGCCTATTTGAAGGGAGAGCAAGAGAACTGGGATTTGCACTTAGGCTGTTTAGCGGCTGCTTATCGAGCTACACCACACGAGTCCACAGGTTTAACACCAAATTTACTCATGTTAGGAAGAGAAGTAAGGTTGCCTGCAGAACTTGCATTTGGATATGTGCGGGACCAGACAGGAGGAAAATTCACAAGTTATGGTGAGTATGTTGATCTGATTAGAGACAGGATGCATCATGCTCATCAGGTTGCGAGAAAACATTTACAGTCTGCAGCAAGACACCAGAAAGATTTGTATGATGCCAAGGTGTCCCAGTATACTTACCAGCCAGGAGATTTAGTGTGGTTAATAGGAAGTAGAAAGATAGATGTGTCCCCAAAGCTGCAGAACATGTATGATGGACCATATGTTGTCAAGCGGACAATAAGTTGTTTAAATTACCTGATCCAGCTGGATCCATATGGAAGAGAAAAACTTGTTCATCACAATAAACTGAAGAAATATATAGGTGAAAAACCCCCAAGATGGACAATGAAGGCTTCCAAAATGGCGGTCCTGGATTCAAGAACTGGGAAAGAACATTAGTTGTTAAAGACACAGTTCATAAGTATTGACAGAGCCGATTGTGAAGTAGTAGTATGATGTCAAGTTCAAAGAGTTAGTGCAAGGACTATAAATTTAAACTAAACAGGGTTGAAAAACAAGAATAATAATAATAATAACAGTGATTACAATATTAAGGTCAAAAGATTAGCACAGACAGCCTATTAAATTGACAGCATAGCAGATTTTTTTTTTTTTTTTAAAAAAAAGAAAAAAAGTCCTCTTGATTTGTATGATGAAACGTGTATCTTGCAGAAATAGTCCCCTTTGTCGACGAATGGCTGCAAGGAGTATAAAGATAAGGGAATACACCCACACAAGAGGACGTGCCTATCAGTGCTTAAGATGTAGAGGGTTTGGGAAAGAAGTGGTCGGAGAAAAGGGACGGATTGTTGCCCATTTCTACAAACACCATGTCTCATTGGATAAAGTTCCATACTATTGCAATTTGTGCAACTTTCAATGCACTCAGCAGAGGGACCTAGAGCGTCATGTCAGACACTATCCAGACCATAAAGTGGCTGTGCAAAAATTAGTGGAAAGTGGGCAAAGTATTGACCAAACATATGAGGAGTCGAGTTTAACAGAAAACACAAAACCCTACCAGTGGACAGAGGAAGATATTTTAATTTTAAACAAAGAAGAGTCGGAACTGGTTTGGAGAGAGAGGTCAGGATGTAGAATGAAGATAGAGGGTGGGTCACCAGTGATTATGCAGCCTAACCTGACAGTGACAGGTTCAGTTACCAGTAAAGCTTTGGCAGCTACTTCAGCACCAGCAGTTCTCTGCAAACCTCTAACAACCGTATTGCCAACTGCTATGGCTGCTAATGTTTCCCAAAATCATGGGCTTATACACATGTCGACATCAGCAAACTTAAACACTCAAGCCACAACAACCAGTACCCGTAGTGAAGGACCAACATCTATTATGCATACCTCTGTAGAGTCTGAAGATATTCTAAATAACCTGCTGAACTATGAGGAATTCTCCACCCGGGAGGTGGAAATGCCATCCAATGTACAAGTAACACCAAGCTATATTAGTGAGCCAACACCTACTTGTAGTGTCATGCCATCTCCTGTTAGACAGCCTATGACAAAAAGTGACCATGTGAAATCACCCAAGAGCCTGTCAAGTTCTGCCTCATCTACTTGTACCTGTTGTGAAGAACACAAACAGAACAGCCAGAGGTTGGTGGAAAAGTTTACAGTTGCAGTGGATGCCATGAACCGATCAATAAGTCTAGCTGCCCAGGCAGTCAGAGGGGCTCTGGACGTTTCATTAGATGCCCTGAGCAACGTGACAAAAGCATTACAAGAACAAATGGTGGCTTTTCAACAATATCAGAAAATCACCAACGACTTAATAAAATCCATAAATGTGCGTACCCTCACAGATTCAGCTGGAACTATTGGAAACCAGCCAGTCTTGAAGGAGGATAAGGGAAGGAACGAAGAGAGAACAGATAACAAGGAGAACAAGAAGAGTGATAGAAGGAGAGAGAACAGCAGGGAAAAGAAACATCTTAGACAGGAACGCAGGCATCATCCATATTAGGGCACTGTGATATTTATTTTAAGTTGTAATCTATGCTGTAATATTTTAATGGCTGCCTTGCAATTAGGACATTTTGTCTGGATGATGGGTGTCCCTTTTGGTATTGAAGTTGATTATTCTCACTATGATATTAGCTTTTAAAGGGTCACAACTAAAATAGAATAGTCCAAAACACATACCCACACAAATTGGGTTCTACGAAAAAAGAGAAGAAAAATAAATTTTTTTTTACCTTGTTATTGGACGTCCATAGTCTTATGACTTCATTATAACCTTTTCTGGGCTCACCCCACGGATGATGCATTATCTGTTGACACACGCCACACTTCAAACCACATAAAGTATTTTGGCCTGTACAGACATGCAATAAATGTGCTTCCGGTAAGCTATGTAGTTAAATTTATTAGCATTTTTTTTTTTAGGAATTCTTTCTCTGAAAAATTCAAGTACCATTATGCAGTATCATGTAAATTGCAAATGCAGCTTGCACTGTGTGCTCCCAATGGCTAATTTTGTTTTTTTCTAGTCATGCATTGCATTCTATTGGCTTATACCGGTATATTGTTTTGTAAACTATGCTGACATTTGATTTTAAACGTCATGCATCATAAATGATTTGGCCCACTACTCGGAAGTTTGCCAATGATCTGCTCAACATACTCTGAAATATCATACATTGTAAACTTTAATTTTAACAGCAATTCATCAGTGAGTAAATTTATTACTTCATATACATATTCAACTCTTCCAGATTTGCTTACCAGTAGACATCAGGATAGTAAACATGAGTTTTATTTTTGCACACATGCTGTGTAAGGGACAGTTGAGCACTTTAAAATAAGTTATCTCATACAAATGTAAAATGCATTTATTTCTTCTGCAATGTGTATTCTAAAATGGATTCATATGATCACAATAGGTATGCCAGTTTGTTTCTTTTAACAGTTATATGCCGTTCAGTATCAAACATTGAATAGTTCATTGTAGTATTGTCACATATACTTCAAGTTTTTGAATTTTCTTACTGTGCAATGTATACTTTATAATGGTTAGAATAGGGAAACAAAACTTGTACCTAGAATTGCTCTCAAGCTAAATTAGTGTATCAATGTTCTTAAACATTTCATTGTTAACATTAGTACTTGTGCTTGAAACCTGTATCATTTGTAGGCTTGGAGTTTAAGACATTTATAAATATTAATGATATTAGTGTTGAATTACAATATCTATTGTTCATAGTTAACTTCAGTAATTTAATTCCATGTTCTTGTTCTTCAAGTTGAAGATAGTGAGTTTGATGTGTAATTTATAACAATTACATTTCAATTGATCGTACCATTACTACAGTACTTTCCATAAAATTTAAAGCATCAGTTTTGTGTATGTAAGTGCCTTCAGTGCAAACTTTAAGAGTGTTGTGAGGACACTAACACTCTTGGCAGAGGGTATTGTAATAACCTGCATTTAGGGAGTGAGGTTTGCATGTTTGTATACGGTAAACCCTATACAAGCCACCAATTCAGTCTCGATTTTTTTAGCGCATTACCAGTGAATTGTTCAAATGAGTTGACATTAATATTTTCTAGGATCCTCTGTTTTGTCTACTTCGTCGATTAACTGTTAGCTGGTATAGTCTATATGTTTTGAGTTAGTGGAAATAGGGAGTATCAATGCCGACGGCTGGCATCCTTGATAATTTGATTAATGACTATTTCTAGATAACCGTTTAAGACTGTACGGTACATACTCAATGTGTTTATAGCCCCTGATGTTTCATTTGTATACATCATCGCATTTAGGTTTGTATTTTCTTTTCTCTTCCTTATTTCTTTGATGCATACACATGTTGACTGCCCTGTCATGCGGTCTACCTCGGTAATATTGTAACAGTGCATAACAGTTTCCGAACCATTGCTATCAGCAACAGCTTAACACGGTATGTGCCGCGAATTACAAAACTGATATATTTTTTTTTTTATTCTTTTCTTGTGGTAATACAATCGCAATGTAACAATGTGTAAAATATCAAATTGGTAATTTCTATGAATGATCATTGTGAAGATTGACTAAATATACACATGCAATACTAGTTCATGCTTGTTTGAATAAACCCACAAAAATTGTGGGTTTTAGAACTGTGGGTTTTGTGGGCGTTGTGGGTTTTAGAACTGTGGGTTTTGTGGGTGCTGTAGGTTTTGTGGGCGTTGTGGGTTTTGTGGGCGCTGTGGGTTTTGTCAGTAGTATATAAGGCTTTGTGGGCTGCTTGTGGGTTCGGTCAGCTAGCAGCAATCATACTAGGTACATCACAGTTATTGTGAGTTTTATTTTTTTAATTTTTTTTAAATTTTGCTTTGTTTAGTTTATTATAGAGTTATGTAACTTTAGGCAATATTTTGGACAGTAATTTTTGTTAAAGTTTATTTAAGCACAAAGCAATATTTATTTAAGGAATTTATTTATTTTTTTTAATTCCTTTCTCTCTTCCAAATTATATGCATTCTAGTCATTTCTAATTTATTTTTTTTATAAGCAAACTAGATGTTGTTATATCATTTGTTATTTGAACCTCAGTTATATGGTCAAGTGAGTGTTGTCCTCACAGACCAATACTTTTATTAATTTATTTATTTTTATTTATTTGATTAGTTTTATGAAGCTAAAGACATATAGAGAAGTTTTTCTACATTACAAAGATATAATTCCTTTTCTTAAATTATAGGTCCAACAGTGTTCTTAGGGAAATAGAATGTCTAAGTCATTGTTAGTGTTTTCCTCACCGGCTTGACATTCTAAATTCAATTCAACAATACTTGAATAATCTAGCAGTCTATAAACATAATTTATTTAAATTTCTATTTTATAATTTACTAGCTGTCTAAGTCATTGTGAGTGTTTTCCTCACCACTTGACAGCCAATTTACTTCCATCTATATTAATTCACTTCAAATAAGTAATATGCTATAGTTGAAGTGTGAAGTCAAGCAAGTGTTTTCCTTGCAGATTTTACATTTCATATATTACAGTCAAGTCATATTTTCTCTTCTGTAGTAAACTTCATTCCAATTAAATCCAAATATGGTAACTCTTATATAATTTTCATTCATCAAAAGAAGTAATAATATAATGAACTAATAGTATAGTGCTAAAGTGTACCCTGTGAAAATATCATATACTGTACCTCAAGACTGATAGTATTTTGGCTTAGTGCACAAAACAACAAGAGTGTCATGGTTATGAACTGACTTTATTCAATGTTTCTTAATAAATGGATCATCATATTATCTTATGGTTGAAAAGAAATCAAGAGTTCGA
>JAECUM010018734.1:0-26969 GCA_016617855.1 Megalonaias nervosa | reverse complement strand
CTTGACGGAGCGCTGGATTATTTGGTAATATTAAAAATACGGTAGACTAAACGTATTCAAACCTAATTTTTTGTGTAAATCTTTTGGAAAAGGCAGATTTCTGCATATTTTCTGCCGCATATTGTACTGAAGGTGGTACTATGTCAAAATATTTGGCAGCAGAATTAATTGACTTGAACACAATTTCTTCACCATCTGCATTCACTGATTTAACAGGTTTTACAGTATATCTTGCGTGACCTGTTTTCCCAAACTTGCAGTTTTCACTTTGCGTGATAATACGTAGATTTCCAAGTGAATTATCAAGCTTATCACCGTTAATGTGATCCACCACATACCCATCTTTGATCAGTCCAAAATAACACTCGATCACAAATCTATGTGATAAATAATGTTTATTTCCTTTGGTATTAAACGCAAGATAACCATTATTGGTAATACTACCGACTGGTTTTTTCAATCTGCAGTTTCTAATCACACCTTCTCGAGACGCTTCATAATTAGTAATGATTGGATGTGACACAAACTCATTTTGTTCCATTTATATATAATATTTTATTTGTCTAAATCATTGTTTTTTGAAAATCTAGCCAGATAATCTTCTTCGGTTTTTATAGGAGAGTCAGCGTTATATTTTTTATCGTAATATCGTTTCAACTCTCTGTATTTTTACCACCGCATTGCGCACACAGTTGAGTTTTTCCTCGCACTCCAGCACTACACACAATACACGGTTTTGGTCCTAGACTCCCATTTCTGACACATTGCATATGATAACTACAGTATTCATTCACACATGTTCTGTTACACGGAGACGCATAACCGATTTTTAGCCAGTTGCAGTGATTTGGTTGAATCATATACAAAAGATTAATGTTCAATTAAATATATATTTGCCTTAATTATAATATGGAAGAATTATCCGTGATTGAACCCTACTCAACCAGATTCGATCTTGACAGACTACCCGAGTATAAACTTAGTATTTCGATGCAAGATCTAGCTTTAACGAATGCGGATATAACTAAACGTATCCGTGAGGCCAAGAAGGAATTTCGTGACGATGGTGCAGTTCATGTATGGTCAACTCTCAGGATAGGACATATCGCTAATATGATGAACGACAAACGAGGAAAAGTAATTATTAATCACCTTGATAATCAAAAATATTTCATTTTAATAAAGTTTATTGTAGAGACAGATGACGATATCTGGATTATTCGTGATAAGCGTGATCCAGTCCGTGTGCATTCCGGGGGTAATATTGTTCTCTTAAATAACAGATCCAAACCTGGAATACTTACTGGCATTGATAAACCGTATTATGAGAAATCGTACCCTGTAACTGCGGTTGTCTATGGAATATTTCCGCTGAATGATAAACCTGATGTTGCGGATCTCAAACCGATGAAATTGTCATCACTGATTTTGTCAACGAGGATAAATTGCGTGGCTGAGCGAGTTACAGAACACTTTACAAACTCGATACGTGGTAATGGTTTAACTGATTTAAGACATAAAAAAATAAATGAAAAAAATAAATGACTGGGCAGAGTCGGTTAAAGATACCGGAGCATCTATCAGCGACGTTGCTGAGCTAGAGAAAAAATTAAGATTTCCAATAGCAGTAAAAACATTAACCGGAGAGATTTTGTACAAACCGAAATATACAAAAAATGGAACTCCGATAGATATTATTGATCATAACGCGCACGCATGGACCGCTGCAGTAACAATATTTCCACGAGATAGAACGGTTAAATTTTATGACGGTGATATCTTTGATTTTATTAAAAATATTAGTAAAACCGATCCTGTTTCTGTTTGATTATTTCAGAGTTCGGAGTATAATCATTATGATCAATTTGTACGACCTAATGGTGATATTTATCGTACAGAATCTCTCCATGAGGAAATGGAACATCTTGCACAACGCCTTTGGCGTGAATATACCTCTGATGATGTCATAGTTAGACAATTATTGAATAACTGTTTTACTGTTCCGTCAGTCGCTGCTCATTTCGCTCAGGAGAGAAATTCATGGAAAACGACACAATCGGAATTTCTTGAAGATGTCAAGAAAAGTTGTATAGAATATGGACACGGTGGATTATGGAACACCAAATACGGTTACAATGATGTTATCTCGGTTGATATGGTAGCGTGTTATCCTGGAAGTTTTCTTGGATATGGAGAATGTTCTAAATACTTTAAGAGATTCGGACATCCTACACATGACATGACCAAAGTTGCAATAAACGGACCCTTACCAGATTTTGACTTAACAGGATTTGCTTATGTAGAATCATTCGAGTTTAAAGAAGATCTCCATGAAATTACTTATACTTGGTTCGGAAAACATTTTTCAGAGCGACGTTGGGTTCCGATAGTACTATTGCGGTATATGCTTGATGCTGGATTTTTAATATCGTTGAGAGTAACTGAAGCGATTATATCGTATAGTTCACAGAAACAAGTTTGGTTGCCAGAACCGGACAGATTTAGTGTCGATGATACCAGGAAAGAATTCCCCGATATTGATGAAGATCATATCATTAAAATAAGTAAATGCAGGAACGAGTATGATGAGAAACTTGCAAAAGATCTCGGCAGAAAAATAATCGGTAAGGTTACACAAGGAGGATCACATGATCATAAACGAGTGTGTACAAGATTGATTATGGATGATGCTGAACTAGATTTTATAATCGCTGATACAACGGAGAAAAACACATTTATAAACAGATGTAATGCTTATTTATCAGATGGAACAAAACTAGGTACCATTGTGAGCTATACTGATGGCGAGTCACCAGTTTACTCATTTAAGATCTTCGATGCTAGCGTACGTTTCGATAAATCTATTATCGATGATAAACAGATTTCCTCGTTACGCTGTCAGAGTCGCTACGGATTCATTTTATGTACATAAAAAATATAAAGATTTATTAAAACTCGGTAATGGTGAATGGGGGACATGGAGGATAAAACAAGAAAATATATTTAGTTATTCTGAATCTGCCGATGTTGAAATTGCGGAGACATATTACAGAAATAATAATCAAATATCAAAGTCATCTGCACCATCTATGTATGATCCTGTATCTAGATATAAAACCGTTTATCTTAATGGGTGTGGTGGTTCAGGTAAAACAACTCGTGCGATTAATTTATTTATAAATAATACCTCAGATATAATTGTTTTGACACCTACACATAAACTTTCTAGAGAAATAAAACAACGAGGAGTAAAATCATGTACATATCACAGTTTCTTTAGATGGTGCGGAGATACGTGGACTCCATCGCGGATGGGTGAAAAATATATACCTAAGTATATCATATGGGACGAGATATGCACGGTGTCGTTAGAAACACTAAAAACATTTCTTGATTGGTTGTTACTAAAGAATACTGCTGTGATTATGTGTGGCGATCATGGCCAACCACCACCCTTTGTTGGACAGTCTCCACATGAATGGTTAAAGAATAATGTAGATTATTACGAAGAAATAAATGATGACCATAGAGCTATTGATGAACCGCTAAAAGAGCTTAAAAGATTAATCAGACTTCAGCCAGATCAAATACAATGCGAGATATTGCGTAAAGTAATTACAGAGACAACTATGAATGATTTTTGGACTTTATGGAGACCTGCTGATTTGATAGTCGCGAGTAGAAAGATAGTTCGTGATGAACTGCAAAAGAAATTATTTACGTTACATAAAGAAAAGTGTCCGGATCTACATGTACCTTTGTGTTATCGCCCAGCAGATACTCGACGACAAAATATTGAAGTTGAAATACCAGATACCTTGATTCCACCAAGGGTACAGAATCTTGTTTTGAATGATATCGTGTTGGTTACTGTTGATGTTGTTGAAAGCGCGTTGAACATGGATAAATCGCCATGGACGTTAGGATACGCTATAACGATTCACTCGTCGCAAGGATTAACTATAACTGATACTAGAATCTGGATTGTAGATGATCGTATTGAATGGTCAAACTTAGTCTATCTCGCCGTATCTCGAGTCAGGAGAATATCGCAACTGCGTAGGGTTATTGTAGATTACGTAATAACTGAAGAAATAACTAACAATGTCGATATCAATAAAAAATTAGTCAGTTATAAACAGTGTGACAAAAAAAATAAGCGTGACTTTGATCTTGATGCTGAATTTATTATAACATTAAGACAACAACAGAATAATCATTGCGCAAGTTGCAACTGTAATATGTCATGGCAGTGTTTTAATCCAAGACAATTTACCGTAGACAGAATTAATAGTGATCTCGGTCATACACGTGATAATGTGATGTTGACCTGTCTTGAGTGTAATCGACGTCGAGGTTCTGGACGTTTACAAAATTGAGCTTGGTGGTAATTGCGTATCCTCAGGAATTATTTGCAATTGTTCACGTACAAATCCACGCTGAGGGGCTGTAGAATCTAGTCTGTATATTGGAGGTCTACCAGTGGATCTAACCACGCTAGAAATTTTATGTGTAGTCACGCTCCAGATAGGATCAGTTGCTCTTTTTTTACCGCCTTCAAGTTCGCCGGGTTCATATAAATATCTAACTGTAATATTACCTAATACTGGTTGAGAGAAAGATTCATGTCGTTGTCCGTAGCCATTGCGTATATATTTTTTTTTTGATCGCATTAGAAGGTTTCATGGAAGTTGCACGAGTAATTTCATCATTTAACGCAGCTATCACACTCGGTAATCTTGCAACCCATTCACGAGATCTATCCTTGAGGTCAGTAGATATTTCCTTTGCATATTGGTATCCAAATAACCGCTCAGCAAGTGTTCTATTAAATCGTTCAACGACTGCCTGATCACGATGAATTTCAATATGTCCTCGTCTGATTTTAACGTTATGTTTCTTCATCAACGATGATACTACTCCAAGAAATTCTTTACCAGGATCAACTTGTAATAACCGTGGCCATCGTAGACCACCACGTTGATAAATGCGCTCAAACGCAGATGCAACTTCAGATGCTGTCTTTGTTGATAATGGCTCCGCTTCTTTATATCTACTCGCAATGTCAACAACAGTCAGTGCGTATTTGTACGTGCGTGATTTTCGTCCACGTGTTTTAACAGTATCATGTGGTAAAAACAGTATATCCGCTTGATGAACTTCATTAGGAACGCTAACATCAAAATGCGCATACTGAATTCTTTTAGGTGGACTTAGGAAGATTTGCCATATTGCCTGTCGTGCTAACCATGATGCAGCGACATTACGTGAAACTTTTGCTGCTTCGGCGAGTTTACTAATCGCTGTTTTACCTCTCCAGAATCCTCTCGGGGAATAATAAACAGATTCCATTATGATAGTTATATAATTAATTACCAGCCCCTAACACTAGTTTACCTTTCATAACAGTTTTTACTAGAAAACTAGCCAATTTTTCTCTGAGAGATTTATTAGGTATAGAATTTAACGCGTGAATCAATTTCACATCTGCGAAATGTCGTTGTTGCAAATCTTTACTTTTATACGCGACATCATGAACGTGACACGCTTGATCAATCTTATTTACTGGATACTCTCCTGGTTTTGGTTGATCTTGGTTATCGAGTCTGATATCGAGACGAGTTCCTGGACCACAATAATTATATCCGGTAAATGTTTCTCACCGGGGTATTTAGCCCATGGAGTTCCTGGTAATTTTCCTAACGAAGCAGCAATATCACCCCCACCTGTCTTTGTTGGAAGAAATTTATATTTCTTGGTGCCACATTTCACACACTTACCTGTAAGTGCTCGTCTTTTATTTTTTGTTGTTACTGTCGTTAATTCAGTAGTATCGGTAGGTGCTCTGCATCGAACACAATATAGACTCATATTATTAATTATATGGATATAATTGACTTTTCAGCGACACGAAAACAAGAACCAGTAAAGCACCATCCAGCGCTTCCGAATTCCATCAGAATGATTATAATAGGTCCATGTGGAAGTGGGAAGACGCAATTATTGCTCCATCTAATAATGAGATGGATGAAGTGGGATAAATTGTATTTAGTAGCGCCATCTGTAGATGATCAGCGATGTTACGAAGTACTTAAAGATTTTAATGAAAACGCAAAATTGTTGCATGAAGACAATGTCATAGACTTTATTACTGATATTGATGAAGCGCCATCCATAGATGATCTGGATGGATTCATTAATAATTTAGTAGTGTATGATGATGTTATGCTGGACAAACAATCCAATCCAGCTAGAATATTTTCTCGAGGCCGTCACAAAAACACAGATGTGATTTATGTTACACAGCGTTATACACAAATTCCAAAAGTGATCAGGGATAACTGTAATGTTTTAGTTGTATTTAATGGCGTAGATAATCATACGTTGCAGAATATTTATTATACTTGGTGTTCAGGCGACATGGACATGAACAAATTTAAAAATTTCTTTTCAAAAGCACAAGCTGCTCCCTTTGGTTTTGTAACAATAAATTTACATGATCCTAGGTCAAGATATCGTAACGGACTTGATACAATTTTTGGATAAAAACCATAGCAGCAGAGAGGGTGAATGACCAACGCGTAGTGACCAGATTGTGAAAAAATCAGAAAAAATCTGGTCAATTAGAGAAGTTTTCATTATTAAGACAAAAACTTTTTTTTCAGCCTTCATAGGAACCCTTAAATTTCAAAAAATAAGGTCTCTACAAAGTTGTAGGGTCTCTGCTGCTGCATAAAACTGATCGGAAGACTCGACTATTTATTTTCTTGGAAATTATGACTACAATATTACTCATGTCTTTAATCCACTGATGGATTATACAAAACTAATGTTGGAATTTTTTGGTATTCACCATTAACAACATGACTACCATAGCTGCCAACCCCAAGTACAAAAATACTGATTGCTCATGTCAAAAATACTGATTTTCAGGACCAAATACTGATTTTTAAAATTTTAATGCATATGTAACTACTTACAACATATAAAACCATCAGTAGGGTAGGACAGTGCCTTAAATAATTATTTGATATCAAAGATGCATGTGTTGCACACTTGCACCTTCTGGACGGGCACCCTGTTCCATTCGGGTGCCCATTCAGAAGGTGCAAGAGTGCAACACACTCAGACACAGGCTGTTTATAGGAGCCTTTTCCACACCTTGTTTTTTTTTCTCAATCATTATCGATTCCAATGTACCAACTTTCATTGATAATCTCAATTCTGTGTGATTTTCTTACTGAATTGTTTTCATTCTAGCATACAAGTAATCCTTTGCGATTTTACTGTCTGGAAAACGTGTGCGAAATAAATCGCCAGCAACACTAGTAACTGAAAGTAGAAGGTTCATTTCTAAAAGAAATTTAATAAACCGAATTTCGATCGAATTACATCAAGGTTCTCTGGTATTTATATATATCCAAGTTCAGGCTGAGTTGTGTATGATGAAGCAGCAAGCTGATGTTTATCAGCTTTTTCGTGCTCTTGTATTTCATGTGCGCCTCCATGCCCAATAGCGAAATCACATTACACAATTTGCAAAACATAAAGTCTTCTCCTTTACTAGACGATTTCACAAGACGGCACAATTGTCCTTTCAGTTCTGTTTTCTGGTCTTTTCTGGCGAAAATTCTGAATATTCTGATTTCCTATTCAACATGATTAGAAGTTGAATATTACGAAGATGAGACACAGTGGTAGCGGTAACTGTTTGCGAAATCCAATATGGCGGATAAAGACAGGCATGGTAGCCTCGACTTCGAATGAACCAATCACATTGTAGAACTGTATTCGTATATACATGCGATACATTTCTATCAGAATGGAACCGAGTGCCCATTCTAAACTGAAGGAAAGGAAGGAAATTTATTATTATTTTTTTATATATAAAAAAACGTATTTTTTGCAAAACAAACGTACACCCATATTCAGGTCCCAAGTACGGGACAAATACGGAAAAAACGGGACAGTTGGCAGCTAAGGACTACCCAAACCTCCCAACCTACATATCCACGACATTACAGGTACAACAGTCATGTGATATCAACAATAAACCCTTCCTTTCGATTTCATTTAGCAGACCTGCCAACCCTGATGAGTCCGTCTCAGTAAGGCAGCTGATTTTTTTCCGTACGATTGACCAGTTTTCAGTAAGGTGTAACAAAATATCAATAACTGCTATTGTAAAGCTGGAAAACATAATTAAAAGTTTGATGCAGTGATGATAACATTATGTGCAATTGAAAAGTTTGTTGTTGTTGTTGTTGTTGTTGTGGGGCTTAACGCCATTTTTCAGCACACGATAGGCTATACATGGCGGCCAGTATTAATGGTGGAGGAAGAAACCGGGAAATCCGCGGAAAGAACCACCGACCCGCGAGAAGCTACTGGCAAGCTTTCTCACATATCCACATTCGCCGAATCTTAGACTCGAACCCACGCAGACAGAGGTGAGATGGCAGTGATCCGTAACGGAGAGCGCTTTAGACCACTCGGCCACTCGGGGCCCCCGAAAAGTTTGTAAAGTATGCATAGCCCTTATTTACCAGTAGTACCGTTGCACAAACTTTAGTTCCAAACCCTATGCAACTCAATGGCTTGTTGGTATCTCTCAACTTGATGTAATTCTTAGAAATTCTTTTTCCATTTCATATGATGGCAATCATATCTCCCGCCACGAGACATACTCAAATTGGCATGTGATGTCCAATAAACATAATTGTGTCCTTTCCGTCTTTTATTCACAAGAATCTGAGTATTCCTTTTTATTCTTCTGTGTTGATTATTAACACTTTTCAAGAGTCTTATTTCCCTTTCATCTTAACCCTTTACCTCATATAGTGTATGGCTTTT
This sequence comes from Megalonaias nervosa, assembly GCA_016617855.1. Classification (NCBI taxonomy): domain Eukaryota; kingdom Metazoa; phylum Mollusca; class Bivalvia; order Unionida; family Unionidae; genus Megalonaias; species Megalonaias nervosa. The sequence continues at coordinate 18,116 of JAECUM010018734.1, read as the reverse complement.
CAGCCCTTCGATACGCATGTAGCAAAGTTACCCAGTGCAGTGTGCTATAAATAGAACACCTGTTACCTAGTCTACTCCATACACACAGGCCTGTTAAGCAGTTAAGTGTATGTTACGTTTAACAGTAATTTTAACCATTTTACATTTTTGGTACACATATATTATGTAGGGAAAGATTTAAGAGTAAAATCCGATCGTTATAGCTGTATAATTATTTTTCACAGAAGAATTTTTGATGTGCTTTAAAATCTTGAGAGAACTCATTCATCGTCAAGTCAGTGAAGCCGCGTGACCAACCGTAGCTGCCATTTCTCATACTCGAAATTTACAAGTTCTTTGTCTGCATCTATATCACTAAATCAGCTGAATTTGATAATTTATAAAAACTAATTGCTTCCTGTATCATTATCAGAGCCTTTACCTAAGTTACTGAAGCTTTCATAGTTGTGATTCTAATCGTGAAAACTTAAGTGAGTACTGAACGAAATCCGCGACCTCCATTTTGGAGAGTGGAGAATACGACCCAGTTACTTTAAATAGCAGATTTCGACCAGAGCATAAACAGCGACCACGTGATCTGACGTAATGGTCATTCACATCAATGAATGTAGTATCTAATGGGGGTTTTCCCAGAAGGTGGCGCTACGAAAACCCGCTAAAAATGGCTGATGTTTACAGCAGATGTCGAAAGGCGCTTACATGTGAATCAGGTAGAGGCGTCCAAAGGCACTTCCATGCGAATGGAGTAGAGGCATCCAAAGGTGCCTGCATGAGGTAAAGGGTTAAACATGCATCACTTTGGGGACGCCATTTTAAAAAAATTCTACAATCAACAGTTTGATCATGTAGATGCTTTGCAGGAACAAACAGGTGCAGTTTAAAAGCGTCTGGGGTGCTGCTGTAAAGTTAGTCTGGTTCCTTAACTAATTTCAATAATTCTAATATGAAACCCAGATCCAAATAAAATGCAGATGAACCAATTATGCAGATTTATCGCAACGATCAATTTTCCATAATTTTTGCTTGAATTGTTTTGAATATGTAATTAAATTGCTTGTGTGTTAGTTTTAAATTATTTTATTATTTTAATTTTGTTTCATTACATTTTATTATAATAATAATTTTCACAGGATTTGACTATTTTTGAAAAATCACTTCTCTGTTTTGACCTGATTTGAACGTAAAAGGTATTACATTATCAGTATTTTTAGCTCACCTTGGTTGAGACGTTTTGTAAACACTAAGCGAAAATGATGGTCATTACCAAGGTCATGTTCAACCCGTGTTAGTCTGTTGTAAACAGTTTCATTTTTAAATTCATTTCCAGCATGGGAATCTGATTCTTAGATAGGACTATTCTTGCTTACGTGATAATTGGCATTTATTTAAAATGAGCTGTTCAAATTAGTGATCATTAAGCCGTCACCTGAGCCACCATGTGATCTAAAATCGCGGCTTAAAACAGGCGCTCTCTTGTAGATTTCGGCAGTCATATTTTAAACCTTGAGGGTTCAAGAGATTTTTATTGTTGTTGCCAGTTTTTTCTTAAGTGCATCTATTTTTTGGGATTTAATAATTCACATTCTCTAGAAAACAAAACAAGTGCTCTTTTTTTATAAAATTTCTGGGACAAAGATATTCAGTGGAAATTTATTCTGAAATTCTAAACAGAACATTATAAATTGTGTTTCAACGATGAATTGTTGCCATCAGTACAACGACCTCATCTGACGTCATCATCTTCCATATTGGTACTTCATAGAGATTCGAAACTGGATTCAATTAGAACTGTTTAGTGATAGGATTTATATTTTTCAATTCAAGGATTAACATTTGGACTATATTCACAAACCATAAGTCCTATTTCATATTTTTATCTTGTTTTCTAGGGAAATAAATTATTTTGTTAAATTTACAAAGCTTGTTGACTTCACTCTTTTCTTTTGTTACTTTTGTACGAGCCTACATGTAACAGTATGCCGTTAAGTCCGTATTTTAAGGGTAATTTTCGTAAGATTTACGGCAAAATCGTAAGTGTTGGCAGGTCTGCATTTAGGCATGACTTGATGTGAGGTCATTTAATTTTGCTATTAAGCAGTTACCTATTCTACTGAGTTCCAACTTTCAACAAGCAAATACCTCTGACCCCATACACCAACATATTTGACCATGTATCAAAAATGAGGTTGGAAAGGGTCAGAGTAACCTAGTACCAATAAACAGTACAAGTGAGATTACCTGAGGAGAATCGGGTTAGAAATTATAAAGCTAAACTAATGAATGAAATTAAGTTAGATGATTATCTTTAATATCCGTGAGGGCTTTCGTTCTTAAAATTGGCATGTGTGTACTATCTGACGGGGTTGTATGGGTGTCGTTCAGTAATATAATAACTTATAAGAGTTCTCCAAATTTCAAACTAGACCATCGTAGCTATATTATATTACACCATAGTGGTATTCAGATCACAGTGGTCACTGATATTACGTGCGAGTTTCTTTTCGGACTTGTCCAATTTCTTGTTAAATACTGGAAACAAAAACAAAATGCATTGTTCGACACTAGTGGCGGTTTACTAAGTATCATCAATTACAATAATATAATATGGGTAATACCAGCAATTAGAATTCATTATACAATAAATATTGTGCTCTGTTGATTTTAACCTATATGGATGAATAACATGGTGTAACACCAAGGTGCTAGGGTGAAATTTAAAGATATATGTGTTGAAAAACATACCGACGACCCTCGGTAATTGCTCCATGACAAGCAACTACACGTCGCCGAGAGGTGCGAGCTAGGTGTATATTCTTGCTTCAGAAGCCCAGTGGCTGTTTCCCATAATTTCAAGACACCATCAGCACTAGAATACAAGAAATATTCCCCTGAATCTGAGAACGCTAACGGTGTGGACTCCATTTAACACGTGGGAATTTATGCGCATGTACAAAATGTAATTTCTGGTTCCGTTTAAGAAGACGATCGGAACATCGTTTGGCCATTTCCGTCTTTTTGACTTGACGGAAAAGGCCGAGGAAAATCCAATGCTCAAAAAACTTGAGAGACTCAACAAAATGTCACTCTTTGACTAAGAAATGAATGAGTCATAATTAAGTGTCCAATCAATATCCCACTGTATTAAGTGGTGCCAATTAATAAAAAGGGCAAGTCTCCACCACCGCCAACCCAAAATTTAAGTTGAGGTAATTTCGGATTTTGTTTTATTGTGCATGGGTATAAGGGAGGGGAGAGAGTAAGCTGATCACATGCAAATGACTGTGTATTATCTTTTATAAGGATCACGCACATGACATTGAGATTATTCACTTTCATTTCTTTTATAATTTGATTACCTAAAGAAAAAAGAAGAGAATCTGGTTTGGATTTTTCACATTGGGTCGGCGTAAGGGCCAGCGGAAGTTTGTGGACGCCAGCTGATTCAGAAAAGGTAAATATTCTTACCTTACAGATATTTGAAGATGAGACATCGAAAACAAAGAGATAAAAGCGAGAGAAGCAAAGTAAATGAGTTCTGATTTGCGACTACTAGAGTTTTAATGCAATTTTTCAGATTTATCATGTTACAGTCGGTCTCCCTAAACTCAGTAATGGGCCGTAATAGTAATTAGCAGTAGTGTTGTGTTTCTTGTCTTAAACTATCTCATGTGAGATGTATATATTGGAACAGACACAAGCGTGTTGTTTCCAAAACTTTATTTCTAAGAGTGGCTCATATAAGCAGTCCACAAAGCAGGTCCCTAACAGCGCATGCATATATAAGTTGGAGAAAGATGTATGCATGATGTAGATTGTATAGTCCATTTCAATAATACAACATTTCCCTTGTCTTGACAAAATAAATAAAGTTTTATTTTGAAGGCAATATATAAAACAAGGCAACGAAATCTAAATAATTCTGTAGAGATAGTTATTTTCAATGATATAGATTTGTCATGACACAGTATATCACATAATGACAATGCATACGTAAGTAATGTCCAAAACATATTTAATGCGTTAATAATGTTCTTCATAAACATCTTGGCTAACCATTAACATTTTTTTTTTGTTGCTATACCCTGAACAATCATCCTGCTTGTCATGTACTGGTCAGTTGTTAACAGTCTCCACTGTTGCACATAAACGGCACTCCTGGGATGTCATTTACATTCAAGTTTCAGTTCAGTTCTCTGTCTATAACCATCAATGTTACTTAATCCATTCATCATTTACATAGAGCTTGTTAGGTTTCACCTCTCTTCCAGACCGTGTTTTATATGCAACTTCTGACCTCAAAGACTTGGCTCCTGATTCTGGGATAGTGTTACTGAAATGTGGTTCTCTAGGGAAAACTGTTTGAAATGGGGTATTTTCATATTGCTGCTTGGGGTCAGCCAATACGCGAGCAGCAAATGGGGTCACATCTGACAGATTCTCCATGGTTTTATTAAGCAACCTTCGATTTTGACGGTAAACACCACCATCCCTAGTTTGTACAGAATATGACCTGTTGTTGTGAACTCTTATAACCTTGGCAGGTTTCCATACTTTGCCAAACTGAACTCTCATAGAATCATTTATGGAAAGGGGTTTAAGTAATTTTGCTGATTTGTCAAAATACTGTTTTTGCTTTGATTTTGACAGTTGCATTTTCTTTTGAACAATAGTTGGGTCAACAGTCTGTGGTTTGAGAAGTTTATTTGTAATCGGTATTATAGATTTTGTTCTTTTACCAAGGGCATATTTTTATATTCTGACAAGGCTAAATAAGGTCCTGCTTAATGTCCCTTGCTTTGGTGAGCAATTTCTTGGCAATTGAGACTGCCTTTTCTGCCAAACCATTAGACATTGCATGTATTGGACTTGACATCCTGTGTTCGAAACACCATTCTTTCACAAAGTTTGCAAATTCTGGGGATGAAAATTGTGGCCCATTGTTGCTGACACAGACGTCACAAATGCTGTTTCGTGACGTGTACTTGATTTTTAGAAGTTGTACCAGATTGATTTTTAGGAGGAGTTGTATTGGGCTGGAATACCTTTCTACCAGTAGACTGCTGAGTGAATGATTTGCCTACAACAGGAACTTTATGAGTTAAGGAATACTCATCGGCAGCAAGAGCAGCATTTTCTAAGGTTTCAATCTTATGCTCTTCAAGATGATTCTTAGCGTCATTAGGAACACAATTTTTGAACTCTTCAAGTAACACAAGTTGTTCTAGACTTTCATAATCATGTTCAACTTTCTTGGCTAAGCACCATCTTTTAAATAACTGTTCTTTTTCTCTAGCAAATTCAACATAAGTTTGTCCAGCTTCTTTTTTATAGTTTCTGAATTTTTGCCGATAAGCCTCAGGGACTAACGCATAACCCCTTAATATGCACTCCTTAACCAAATCATAGTCAGAACTCTGTTGTACTGACAGAGATGCATAGATATATTGGGCCTTGCCAAAAATTACACATTCAAAATCCTTGTCTATTCCTACGTGTACCTATTGCAAGAAAAAAAGGACATGTCATTTCCGATTGCTTTAAATTGAAATACAGGCATCAGAATCAAGATAGACCTATCCCAAATGCTCTTATTTCTAAGAGGTCAAGGTCATGGTCATGTATTGAAAGCAATACATTTGTTGGGTCTAATAAACCCCAGTCTGATTTTATTATGGAGAATTATGAACCATTCATGTCGAAGGGTTCTATATCACTCTTGGGTGATTTGGCCAATCCTATCCCTTTTAAAATTTTGAGGGATACAGGAGCTTCTCAGAGTCTTTTATTATCAGGTACTTTGCCTTTTTCTGAGAAGTCCTGTTCTAATGAGGGTGTTCTCATTCAGGGAGTAGAGTGCAGCTTTGTTAATATTCCTCTCCATTCTGTAAATTTGTCATCAGACTTAGTTTCAGGACCTGTGACAGTCAGTATAGTGTCTAACTTACCCGTTGAGGGCATTCATTTGTTGCTAGGCAACGACCTAGCTGGAGACAAGGTTGTGGTTAATCCACTTGTAACTTACAAGCCTTCTTTGGATCAGAAAACCTTGAGTTATACCCAGCTTGTGCAGTTACTAGAGCTATGGCAAAGAAAGCTCTTGAGAATAATTCTCATAAGGAAAATATTCCTTTAGCTGACACATGTATTGGTCAGGCTTTTGATGAGGTCACTTTCACTTCTAATTTGGATCAATCAAGAGGTATTGATCACAGTGATCCTCTTTTAAATACTCATTCTCTTTTATCTAATCAGGGTGATAAACGACAATCACTTGTCGTCGAACAGGAAAAGATCCTGAGATCTCCTGTTTGTTTCAGAGGGCTATTAATGAAACTGAAGCTACTGAAGTACCTGTCTGTTATTTCATTAAAAATGGAATTCTTATGAGAAAATGGAGACCTCCCGAGGTACCTGCTAATGACGAATGGTCAGTGAACTATCAGACTGTAGTTCCAAAATCTTACAGACAGGAAATACTTAGTTTGACCCATGAAACTCCTCTGGCTGGTCATTTAGGGATAAATAAAACTTATAACAAGATCTTGACTCACTTTTATTGGCCAAAAATCAAAAGTGATGTTTGTAAATTTTGTAGATCTTGTCATACTTGTCAAATGGTAGGAAAACCCAATCGGAAGATACCTAAGGTTCATCTGCAACCAATTCCTGCATTTGACAAACCAATTAGCAGAATTATGGTAGATTGTATTGGTCCCTTACCTAAGACCAAGTCAGGCAACCAATATTTGTTGACCATTATGTGGAGTTTATTATTTAAAATAATTTATTCACCCTGGAAAATATTAGTCTTCTTTATAAAAGTTCTGGGACAAAGACATTCAGTGGAAATTTATTCTGGAATTCTAAACAGAACATTATAAATTGTGATTCAACGAGGAACTGTTGCCATCAGTACAATGACCTTATCTGACGTCATCACCTTCCTTATTGGAACTTCATAGAGATTCGAACCTGGATTCAGTTAGAACTGTTTAGTGATAGGACTTATCTTTTTCAATTCTAGGATTAATTTTTGGATTATATTCACAAACGTTAAGTCTTATTTCATATTTTTACCTTGTTTTCTAGGGAAATAAATTATTTTGTTAAAATTTACAAAGCTTGTTGACTTCACTCTTTTCTTTTGTTACCTTTTATCCAAGATTTACATAGGTCTTTGATGGGATTGAGTCACATGCTTTTATCCAAGATTTACACAGGGTCTTTGATGGGATTGAGTCACATGCTTTTATCCAAGATTTACACAGGGTCTTTGATGGGATTGAGTCACATGCTTTTATCCAAGATCTACACAGGGTCTTTGATGGGATTGAGTCACATGCTTTTATCCAAGATTGACACAGGGTCTTTGATGGGATTGAGTCACATGCTTTTATCCAAGATTTACATAGGGGCTTTGATGGGATTGAGTCACATGCTTTATCCAAGATTTACATAGGGGCATTGATGGGATTGAGTCACATGCTTTTTATCCAAGATTGACACAGGGTCTTTGATGGGATTGAGTCACATGCTTTTATCCAAGATCTACACAGGGTCTTTGATGGGATTGAGTCACATGCTTTTATCCAAGATTGACACAGGGTCTTTGATGGGATTGAGTCACATGCTTTTATCCAAGATTTACATAGGGGCTTTGATGGGATTGAGTCACATGCTTTATCCAAGATTTACATAGGGGCATTGATGGGATTGAGTCACATGCTTTTTATCCAAGATTGACACAGGGTCTTTGATGGGATTGAGTCACATGCTTTTATCCAAGATTTACACAGGGTCTTTGATGGGATTGAGTCACATGCTTTAATCCAGGATTGACACAGGGTCTTTGATGGGATTGAGTCACATGCTTTTATCCGAGATTTACATAGGGGCTTTGAAGGGATCGAGTCATATGCTTTTATCCAAGATTTACACAGGGTCTTTGATGGGATTGAGTCACATGCTTTTATCCAAGATTGACACAGGGTCTTTGATGGGATTGAGCCATATGCTTTTATCCAAGATTTACACAGGGTCTTTGATGGGATCGAGTCACATGCTTTTATCCAAGATTTACATAGGGGCTTTGATGGGATTGAGTCACATACTTTTATCCAAGATTTACATAGGGGCTTTGATGGGATTGAGCCACATGCTTTTATCCAAGATTTACATAGGGGCATTGATGGGATTGAGTCACATACTTTTATCCAAGATTTACACAGGCTCTTTGATGGGATTGAGCCACATGCTTTTTTATCCAAGATTGACACAGGGTCTTTGATGGGATTGAGTCATATGCTTTTATCCAAGATTGACACAGGGTCTTTGATGGGATTGAGTCACATGCTTTTATCCAAGATTTACATAGGGTCTTTGATGGGATTGAGCCATATGCTTTTATCCAAGATCTACACAGGGTCTTTAATGGGATTGAGCCATATGCTTTTATCCAAGATTTACACAGGGTCTTTGATGGGATTGAGTCACATGCTTTTATCCAAGATTGACACAGGGTCTTTGATGGGATTGAGCCGTATGCTTTTATCCAGTATCTACACAGGGTCTTTGATGGGATTGAGTCATATACTTTTATCCAATATTTGCACAGGGTCTTTGATGGGATTGAGTCATATGCTTTTATCCAATATTTGCACAGGGTCTTTGATGGGATTGAGCCATATGCTTTTATCCAGGATTTACATAGGGTCTTTGATGGGGCTGTGTCATATGCTTTTAAAATAATTGCATTTTCTCATCAGTGCTCACAGTGTGCACAAAATTTATTCAAAGAATGCTGTAGGACAGTGTTTACATCCAGTTATTTTGAGGAGGTCTATTGTTCAGCTGAGATGAAAACTTGGTCCTTATCTTTTATGAATGTTTAATGTTAGCACCTTAGTTTGAAGTGCTGACTATATATCATTGATCTGAAGATGTTGAAGGGTTTCTCTTTAAGTAATACAACAAAAACATATCTTGGTAAGGATGGTGCATGGCTATGTGGTCCCAGAATCAATGTTTTTTCTTCATTTTAGGTAAAACATTGAAATCTACTTGAAATTTTGCTTGCTGAACAGTGATTTTTAGTTTTCAAGGCTATTTGAGCTAGGGAGTTCAAATCCCAATGACCATGTTATGTAGTACATTATAGGGGTTACTGTAATCTTAGGGACCATGTTATGTAATCCGATGGACCATGTTATGTTTTACATTAAAGGGTTAGTTGTTGTCCCATGGACCATGTTATGTAGTACATTAAAGGGTTAATTGTTATCCCAAGGACCATTCTATGTAGTGCATTATTGGACTAACTGTAATCTCAAGGACCATATTATGTAATCCCATGGACCATGTTATATATAGTACATTAAAGGGTTAATTGTTATCCCAAGGACCATGTTATGTAGTACATGATAGGGCTAGTTGTAAAGAAGATAATAAACAATGGTCAATTATTGCATGAAAAACCATCATATGTCCTTTTGTGTTTGGCAAAACAGTAAAGGTCAAATGTAACTTTATTCTCCACCATTAAAGTTCTTCAAGATGAACTTGAATGGATTAATGTTGTTACAGTTCCTGAAGTTTATTACAGCAGTTAATTATTCTTTAATAAAACCAGTCTAGTCTTAAATTGTGCCTACAGTTTGTTATTTTGTCTAGTTTCAAGTTATTTTCTCATGTTGATGAACTTGATTTTGTAAATTCCATTAGTTTTCCACCTTTATTTCAGTGTAGCTAACTCTAATTTATCAAGTTTTGTTACCTTGCCATATAAAATGCAAAACAGCGGGGTTTGAATTTGTAAACGATTTGTTTTTGCTTCTTTTTTCAGAGACGAGTGTAATATTGCATGGACAGTTTTCATTTAAACATACAATGGATGCAGATGCAGAGCCACTGTTGACCCCTGCCTATGGACCTGTACCGAAAGACAGGTAAATGTTACATAGAGCCACTGCTGACCCTGCCTATGGCCCTGTACTCAAAGACAGGTAAATATTACACTGAGAAACTGTTGAGCCCAGCCTATGACCCTGTATTCAAAGACAGGTAAATATTACACAGATCAGTTGTTGACCCCTGCTTATAGCCCTGTACCCAAAGACAGGTGAATATGTGGTTCATTTTACACTTTACATTTAAATATATTTTATTGGCTTGGTTAATGGTACACATTTGTTGACTAATGTTACAAGCTAATATCAGACATTTTCAGATAACAGACACATGAAATAATCATTATGATCAATTGGCCAAGGTACCAGTTTTCAATGTCAAAAGGGGCATTACTATAGTGTTTACAGAAAATTTACTGCACTGAGTATAGCTGGTTTTATTGAAAGTATTCTCTCTTGAATGGCAGCTATTATTATTATTATTAGTACATAAGAAAAAGTGATGATATTAAATTATTGAATACTACATGAAAGCATTCAAAATATGTGCATTTTTCTGTTGTTCAGGTTCTGTTTGGTATACTTTATCTTCTGCCTGCTCGGACTGGGGTCACTCTGTCCATGGAACTTCTTCATCACAGCTAGTGAGGTAATCACTGACTTGATGCATGAGTTATTAATTGCATTATTAGATACATCAGTAATTTGAAAATTGTTAGGCATATTTTGCATTTTCATCTGTTAAACTTATTTAACATTCCTGTCATGATGTTATATTTACACTGTACATGGTAATGACATAATATCAGAGGTGTAAAAATGTATTTAAGAGTTATTTCACTAACTTAGGCATTATTAATTTAATTGATTGATTTTGTCATTTTGTAAATAGAAATTGGCACATTTCACATTTTATGAAAATATATGCATCTTGCTGAATAATTTCAATCTTTTTTCCCAAAAAACTTGCAAAAAGAAAGAAATTATTCCACTTGAATGAAAAGAAAGAAATTATTCCACTTGCAAAAAGATAGAAATTATTCCACTTGTTTCATCAATTTTTGCGTAAATTTACCTCACATATAACAATTCTGTATCTGTTGATTTAGTCAGCATCAGATCCATTCTGGATCATACCCCACCTTCAAACTGGGAAGTGCCTGACCAATTACAGTCTTGTTGAGATTCATTCAATCCCTTCTTACCTTACTAACTTAACACCATGCTCCATCCATACAAACATCTGTAATTTGAAAAAAATGTAGTCAGCAGTGGCAAGTTTAGTTTTAAATCCATACTGTTTATTGGAGACAGGATAGCATAATGTACATGATGAGATGCAGGAATGTGATGCAAATACTTGAATGCAGGTAAGAGAAAAAATAGATACTTATATACTGTATGCAACAATTATAGGGGAATAATTTGATTAGACATTTGTTGTATTTCTTTGTTAGGAGTATTTAGTGTCATTTAAAACTATCGTCAAACAACAGTGTGGACATTTGTTGTATTTCTTTGTTATCAGTTTTGTAGTGGGAGTTTAGCCATTTTCAGATGGTTGTAGAACAGAAAGTCACAGGACAAAAAGTCACAATTTGAATTTTCACCATTATGAGTCACATGTATGACAAAAAAAGTTACAGGACATAAAGTCAGACTTTGAATTTTGTAATGTTGCATGTTTTTATATGAACAACACAGCACCTTCTTCATTGTCATATTAAGATAACAAAGGATCAGCTGTATGAGTTTTTAATATTTATGAGATATTTTATAGCAGTTTGTAACAGAATAAGAGTATACATGTTGTTGCATGTTTTTGCTAGTTTCACATTTGTTTCTTTAGAGGCATGATTTTGGGGCTGGCCTGGAATTGGATTTCTATATTGCAAGTCTATGGACAAACTACCTCTACACCCAGTGCTGGACCTTAGTGTACACTTCCACCATTGCTTGGTTTTATGTAATGCATACTTAGTATACAGGTAACCTTCAAAACAGTTTAGAACCATCCTTGTTGCTTGTGATGACCTCCATTTTGGAATGATTTATTTGACAAAAACCTTGGATTTTTATATTTATGTCATAGGCCTTTACATGAAACCATTGAAAGTAAAGCCATTTAGCACAAAAAAGGTTTAATTTCATTAACATTCTTGTTTAAAAAGTAATTAGAGATTGAAACCAAAATTTTACCTGTCTTTCCTTATCAGAGCTACCTTTCCTGTCCGAGAGTAAGCCTTAAATAAACCTCAATGATCTCAGTGTTATTTGCTTGTTTTACAATTTGTCCTTAAGACTTCATTTTCCAGGCAAGTACCCTTTTCCTTTGAAACCAACACTTCATTTTGATCATTAATAGTAATGATTAAGGATTATAGAATGTAATGATTTTAATATGTTTTTTCTAAAAATAAATTTTTTTAAATTCATAGTGTGACTCTATTTCCTGTGACTTTTTGTCCAGTGAATTTCTGTACCATGTGTATTTGTGACTTTTTATCCTCTAATTTCTGTCTGTTTACCTTGTCAAAAATTATGTGTGGACATCAGTTGTATTTGTTAGGAGTTTGTGATGTGAGTTTAACCATCATCAAATAACAATGTGGATATCTGGTGTATTTCTTTGTTCGAATTTTGTAGTGGGAATTCATCTGTTGTCAAACAACAGTGTGGATATTTGTTCTATTTCTTTGTTAGGAGTTTGCAGTGGCAGTTGAACCATTGTCAAACAACAATGTGGACATCTTCTGTATTACTTTGTTAGGAGTTTGGAGCAGGAATTTGACCATTGTCAAATAAGTGTGGACATTTGTTGTAATATTTGGGTTTGGAATTTGTAGTGGGAGTTGAGTCGTTATCAAACAGCAATATGGACATTTGTTGTATTTCTTTCAGTGTCTGTAGAAATAAATATTTATATCTTTTTTCAGTATTTCAAGTACAAGCTGAGAAACACAACACTGCCTGAAGGATTGGATTACTTGAACCCAGAATATCAGACAGATCTTCAGACGAAGTTTGAAAGCTATATTACTGTTGCTAGCACCATACCGAATCTTATGGTCAGCTTCCTGACAGCTCTTCTAATCAAAAGGTCAGCACCAATGAATTTGCAGATTTTAATATGTTTCCTTAAAGCAACTTCTTATTAGTAGAACCTCCACAGTGAGTGTGGGGACAGCATCAGTCAGTTGGTTCACTCTGATCCAACAATGGAAGGTATGGAATTAACTTCAGATCTTATGTTGACGAGGTTGATAAAACCTTGCAGTAATCATTTGCTGGAAAATACCAGCATCTTCCAAAGAGCTTCCAATTTATGATCTATGGCACATGTAGACGTCATGGGGAAGGAGAAATAGGTCACAACATGGACCTGTCAGATTGCTGGCCAATTTTGACTTGAGTTGGCCCAAATCAATCACTTGTGGAACCTTTCATGGGCACTGACATGGCTCAACTCAGATAACTCTTGAGTCCCAGATCAGATCTCAGTGAAGTTGCTATCCTACAAAACATGTTGTTGATAGCCTTGGTTTTAGTAGGGATGGTGATCAACTTGCATTCCTTTTCAGTGGACTGAAACTATTAGATTGGACATTTCAGATGTTCAAATGACACAGCTGTGCTTCATAGCCAGAGACAAGTTTCTGTTTTTGTAGGCAATCAGAAGTTGGTCATTCACTCACACTTCATGATCATTATGTCATGAGTGACAATAATGCAAATCACATCAGTGCTCTTAAGCATGGAAAATAGTTGTGAGACATGTAACAACTGGGAAACATTGCAAAACCCCTCAAGCCTTAACCAAGTTAACAGCTCAACTTTCTCATGGGCATGGGTTTATTTGACCATCAGTATTTGATGGAGAATGTAAATATTTGAGTAAATTAAAACACTTACCTTATGACATTACTATAAAACCTTCCAAAACCTTCCTGCAAATGCGAGCATCCTCATCAATGTATTGCAGAGCTTAAACTGGTAAAAACCTGTTGTATGGGTAGCCGCCTAGTGGTGTTAAGGGGAGGTAATTAGAGTTTCTTTTCTTTGTCTATTTGATATATCGTCAGGAAAGATGAAATTCTCGTAAAATGGGCAGGAATCAAGAAGTAATGGATTTTATTTCCTAGCATTATTGTGATTGGATTAAGTACTCTCAGAGAAACAGTTTATTACATAATCTTTTGTGTGACTAAAATGGTTTAATAAAAAGAATAATGTTAAGAAATTAAAACTTTTGTGTATTTTAAAATCACCCTGATCATTTTAAATTGCGTATATTATTTTATTTGGATTTGAAGACTATATTCATATATGAATTACAGTCTGCGATTTTGTAGACTATACTCTTCTTTGAATTTGCAATCTTAAACTATGCCAAACATGTTCAGATTATGACGTAGTGTGAATCACTAGATAAGCCACAACAGTTCAAAATCATTATTCATTTGTTTCTGTGTGGTGATTTTATTAAATACACAACTTCTGCAATAGAGAAAACTGTATACCAGGTATTGGCCTGTACTATCAAATGCAAACAGTTACTGAAGAAAGCAGATTATATTGTACACTTATGACTTTTAGTCTTCTTTTAATGCAACAGAATATTAGATCATTTTTGAAAAGTATAGAGAATCAGATATCTTGGAGACCATTACTGTTAACCTTAAGGAACCTGACCAGGCCACTTGATATCTTTGTACAGTAATTTACCAACTGCTTAGTGATGTATGTGCTGTGGTGTCAAAGTAACAAGTCCATGCACTTTATCATGAACAAATATCAGAGCATTGGTTTGAGGCTGACTTTTGAGTTTTTCTTTTTTATAATGCATATAAATTTCCTTTTTATTTTTTCCTTCTGTGATTCATACTTATTCTTGTTGCATTGTTTTTTTTTATTTCTTTTTTTCTTTCTTATGTTAAAAAATCTATTGTGAATAACTAAGTATTATGTATCCAAAGGAGCTTAAAATAACTCTGGATGAAAATAAAATAACTTTGGATGAAAGCACTTTTTGTTAAAATACTGGAATTCATCTGCTTGCTTACATGATTAGTGTTATCTGTTTGTCATTATCTATCTCATTCTTATTTATCATTCCGCTGTTGACTGAAGTTGATAAGGACATATGTTTTTTCACTCCAAACCTTTCCTGCGTGTATGTGTTGGGGGGGGGGAGAATACAGAGACTACAAATGGCTTTACATAGAAATACTTGGCAGCCTTTTTGGAGCACATCCAAAGGAATTTTGCTAGTGCTTAGTTGCTGGATTTTGTATGTCATATACATACTTTTAAAAATTTAAGGTTAAAATATACATGTTTTGCATATGTGTTTGTGTGGGTGTGTGCGTGCACAAACTGCAAGATCATCAGAACAAGGCAACAAAATTATTTTTATCTCTGAGTAAGTAAACCCTTTATAAAACATCCTGATTCCCTGGAGTCTGTGTGCGTGTGTGCTTGCTTGTGCCTGATCATGAATTTACTCACATGTATATGTCTGTATAAATTCTTGTATAGACTCATATTCATACATATCAGAAGCATTTTTAAAATTTTTCACACCAGAAAGTTTGTTGATTTTTCTCTTTAATAAGGTAATCTAACATTATTATGGTGTATTTATTTTTAAGCCATAGTTCTTTGTTTATGTGCATATATATTACCATGTCAGTTTGAAATTCAGTGCCATTTGACCATGTTCAAAGGAGCTTAAGATTAACTCTGGATGAAAGCATTTTTATATTATAATATTGGATTAAATGTATAAATATGACACAAATTTCTCCTACAACAAAATCTAACACCATTTCATGATTAAATTACCACTAAATATTCAGGGACTTAAAGGATAAATACCCAGCATTTTTTGGATGAGACAATATTTAATTGGATATGTTGCAGAGATGATGTTGACGAAAAAATTATGGGGTGGACTGGTGATAGAATGTACACTTGATCAAGTACATTTTTTTTGTCTTGTTTCTTTCTTTCATTCTGGAAACACATTTGATATAAAATGATAAACTAGTGCCTGTATGCAGGTTTGATTTAGCCATTGGTGCACTGGTCTGTGATCAGTGAGTTTTGAGGAGGGCCAATTAAAACTGACAGCAACAAGCTTGCAGTCCATTATTTCTGTTTTGATTGGGAGGGTTGGTTGATTTTCTGCAGGGTGAATTGATTTCCATATGAGATGATTCTGCTGGCCACTAGAAAAATATGTTTACCCCCGCTGCTCATTATTCTGACAAGACTGATTTTTTCTAACAAAAACCCTGACATATCTAACAAAACCTAGACATATTCTATCTAACAAAACCCTGACATACATTTTGCACAAGAACTACACATCCTATATCCTTTGCAACAGTTGAGCTCATTCTCCTTTAAAATTTGCATAAAATTATCAGAATTTGAGATCAGTAATCAATGTTTGGAATAATTTTATTAAGTAAAAACAGCAAACTAAGCTTTCACATGCCTGACACATACACCAAACAATTTTGGTCACTGGCATTCTGAAGATTTCCATTTCCTCACCATACACTTTAGCAACATCTGGCTATTGCAAATATGTGTAAAATGTTTGCATTTTTGTGATGAAAATGATCAAGAAATACATAAATTGTCCTCTCATTGCAGTTCTGGCCAGATTTTGCTAAACATAAGCTTAGCTAAAACGCTTTAAATGAAAATGGGTGTCAGAGGCAATCAACCATAGCAGCAGAGAGGGTGAACCCTACAATTTTTTGCTCGAGTCCGTGAGCAAAAATAAAGGTTCCTACAGAGGCTGAAAAAACAAGGTCAATAACGTTAAACTGAAGCCTCTAACCGAACATATTTTCATGCGGTTGAGAACAGACAATAAATCGTCTGGGTTAGCTATTTTGTTATTCCATTGTTGACGTATTTTTTTTCAAATTTTTATGCGACTCATTTACTTGCCGGGTCACTCAGTTTTTGTCGTTCACCCTCTCTGCTGCTATAATTAACCAAAGATTTTATCCAGACCTATACGATATCTAGATCTTGGGTCATGTAGATTTATTGTAATAAATCCAAACGGAACAGCTTGTGCTTTTGAAAAGACGTTTTTAAACTTGATCATGTCCATATCCCCTGAACACCAAGTATAATAAATATTTTGTAAGGTATAATTATCTACTCCATTAAACACAACTAAAATATTGCAGTTATCTCTGATCACTTTTGGAATTTGTGTATATCATTGTGTAACATAAATCACGTCAGTATTTTTATGTCTACCTCGAGAAAATATCCGAGCTGGATTTGATTGTTTATCTAACATAATATCGTCATATACTACGAGGTTATTAATAAATCCATCTAGGTCATCTACAGATGGGGCTTCATCAATATCGGTAATAAAGTCAACAACATCATTACCGTCTTCATTCAGCAATTTTGCATTTTCATTAAAATCTTTAAGTACTTCATAACACCATTGATCATCTACAGATGGTGCTACCAAATACAGTTTATCCCACTTGAGCCATCGCATTATCAGATTAAGCAATAATTGTGTTTTGCCTGATCCAGATGGGTCTATTATAATCATTCTGATAGAATTCGGTAGCGCTGGATTGTGTTTTACTGGTTCTTGTTTTTGTGTCGCAGAAAAGTCAAATATATTCATATAATAAATAACATAAATTTATATTGCGTTCGATGCAGAGCACCTACCCATACCACTGGATTAACAGCAGTAACAACAAAAAATAAAAGATGTGCAATCACAGGTAAATGTGTAGAATGTGGCACAAAAAAATTTAAATTTATTTCATCGACGAATAACGGTGGAGATGTCGCTGTTTTATTAGGAAAATTACCAGGAACTCCATGGGCTAAATACCTGGGTGAGAAACATCTTCCTGGATATAATTATTGTGGTCCTGGAACTTGACTTGATATCCGACTTGATGATCAAGATCAACCAAGACTTGGAGAGTATCCAATAAATAAGATTGATCAAGCATGTCATGTTCATGATGTTGCGTATAAAAGTAAAGATTTACAACAACGGCATCTCGCAGATGTGAAATTGATTCATGCGTTAAATTCTATACCTAATAAATCTGTCAGAGAAAAACTTGCTAGTTTTCTAATAAAATCTGCTATGAAAGGTAAAATAATGTTAGGGGCTGGTAATTAATTATATAACTATTATAA
>JAECUM010018733.1:0-38429 GCA_016617855.1 Megalonaias nervosa | reverse complement strand
GTCAGAAAACTTCAACAGCAGTTTTCGAAATGTATACCTCTCCAGAGACGTGTCAGTAGCACCCGAGATTTGACAAAGCAACCCATTTATGTTAGTGTGGAAAAATCCGAAAACTGTAATAAAAAAGAAAATAATTTCTGACTCTTCCACACTGTCATGCAGGACCTAAAATGTGAAAATAACATCAGAACAAATCGACGATAATAGGGCCAGAATAAATTTTGTATCCACGTGAGATGTCACTGGATGAAACAGGGCCCGATTTACACGTTGTCGCCAGCCTTGTTAAGCGTCTCTTTGTCGATGGACCGCTCAAAGAGATGATTGTTGTTGTTGTTGTGGGGCTTAACGCCATTTTTCAGCACACGATAGGTTATACATGGCGGCCAGTATTAATGGTGGAGGAAGAAACCGGGATATCCCCGGAAAGAACCACCAACCCACGAGAAGCTACTGGCAAGCTTTCTCACATACCCACATTGGCCGAATCCGAGACGCGGACCCACGCAGATAGAGGTGAGATGGCAGTGATCCGTAACAGAGAGCGCTTTAGACCACTCGGCCACTCGGGGCCCCAAGAGATGATTGCGGAGAGTTTTTGTGCCTCCTCAATATTATTACCAAATTTTCGGACTGTCTATTAGGGGCCAATGTTTTTTCGGATTTTTCCACATGAGATTTTTAGAGTTTTCCACATGAGATTTTTGGGGGCTTTCTCCACATGAGGCCTTTTTCTTCGGATTTTGCCACACGAGATTTTTACGAGTGTTCTTCATTTGTGTATTGTTCAACTGAATTTTATATGGCACTTAAATTTTATATTTTGATGTGGCACAAAATTTAGCAAGATTTTTTGGAAATCCTTGTGAAACAATTTTCATGTGGGGAAAAATTTCCAGGCAAACTTTTTGGAAATCCCCCATGATAAATTCCAGGACAACTTTTTGAAAATCCCCCATGATGAATTTGATGATCTTCAAAAATTAATGATATCTGTAAATTAATATCTGCAATTTGACATCTATTGATGCTTGTGAAATGAAAAATTATATATATATATATATATATATATATATATATATATATATATATATATATATATAAAGCTCGTACGGTATATTAAGACGACAGTTCTTGTACAAACAAAAGTTTAAAATGTTTGTAACATGTGAGTTTAATCTCCTTTATCTAGTTGCCAGGCTGTGCCACCGGGTAGCACTCGACCCTTGTGCTAGCAAGCCTCACCTGAATGTTTACTCCTGTTTCAGTTTTACGACATTTGGCTTGGGTAACAACAACAAATGCTACGTTACTTTTTCTGATTTGTCTAAGCCTGATATTTATTTCAACTCTCATATGATGTATGTTTTGCCTGCAGCACCCAATCATATAGTTATATCTGCCTTGAAACAACAATTCCATCCTAATCTTGATCTGCACTCCGATTTGTATTGTTATCGTGCCATTGGTACAGTCTTATTTACAGACACACTAAGTAGCTTGTTATGGAGATATATCAATTTTCAGGGTCCTTCATGCAAGGAATCTATACAGAAAATATAGATCAACACATTTTGGAAAAAGTAACATTGAATAACCTTGCAATGAGCAAAGCGTAAACAACTTGTGTGTTTATTCCCGAGAGCTCAGCGGTCAAATATAATAAATTAGTACAATGATTAAAGACGTTCAAATTTCTGGGCGGTATCATCAGGTGTAAATGATAATTAATATTCTTGTCCACACATATTAGAAGTATATATGCACACATTATGGACGAACATGTAAGAGAACAACACAAATAAGCACTATAAAAGACCTAATTTGATATATCTTGCAATTACTGTCAGTATTGTGAATTAAAGTCTCATTATTTGCAGTATCTTTTGTAGCAAAATGAGCAAGGACTCACCGGTAGCATGCACTGTGACAAATGTACGTATCTTAAAATAGTTTGGTTATATTAATGCATGGAGTTCTTAACACTCCATTTCTTGAAGTATCCTAACAATGTTCGAATCCTCCATGCATCTGGTTACTAGCGCATAAGTGAGATCTAGCTACAAAAAGATACACCCTGACATGCCGTCCAATAACACTCCGGCAGATCCGAGTCTATACAGTGTTCAAGAGTAAGCAACATAACCAAAAATATAGACCCTGATCTTCCGGAGAAGTATGCCACACAGGTCAGTGTCTATGCTGTTTTCAAACGTGTAAGCGAGCGCATCCCTTATATGCTCTCTGGGATACTGAATTTATAGAAATACATTCTGAATTGTTTCATCTGGGTATATTATATTCCTCCGTGGCAAATTTACAAGTCTTGTTTAAGGTCGAGCAGAAATGGGCATGCATGCATTACTTCAACCCAAACAGTGATACTTAGGTTCCCGTAAGGGCAAATTTAGATGCTTTTTAACAACCATGGGTAGCCGTGTTCCACAAAATTAACTGCTTTAGATGTCGACCATATATAACGGAATGGAGACACACCTTTTCTGTATTCAAATGTCTAATGATCATTTAGATTTAAATTACAGTAGATACAAATTATATATTCCGAACCGTTTTTAATTAATTTAAAACCGGATATATATATATATATATATATATATATATATATATATATATATATATATATATATATATATATATTTTATTTTTTTTTGCTGATATAGGTATCTGTAAAACAATAACTCTTCGTGCTATCCTTTGGTTTTGTTTTGAATATCCTAGGCTATTCAAAACAAACAAAACAAACAAAACATATGAAAAACGAAATAAAAACCGTTGCTATAAGTTGAATATGTAAGTGCTCGCGTGTGTACAATTCTTGAACTCTTTCTGACAAAGGCCCTGGTCACGAAATTAGTCATGTGATGTCGTCAAATTCGGGCAATTCAGAAGAAATCTGCCAGATATGTGTTTATACGAGATGTTATTTTATGTCGGATCGAGCCAAACTGTACGCAATATTGGAAACAAAATAATTGATTTAGACTTTATAGATAAAACAGAACATCGACTGACAGTCGAATGATTAAACAAACACCTGTTTAGCTTGTATATATATATATATATATATATATATATATATATATATATATATATATATATATATATATATATATATGCAGTACACTGACAACGAACAGTGCAAAACTAGTATCTAACTAGCCTTCGAGCTATCGACTTTTAATGGGTCTTTTTCAAAGGTAAATACAAAACATAGACAAGACAAACAATAAGACACAAACACAGTTGTGTTTGCAAAACTTTACATGGCTGTTTCTACAGGAATTAAACCTTTAAATTTTATTATGCTTCAACTAGTTTATTGCATTTATCTTAATCAATCCCTGACACACGTGATCCCTGACACCCATCGCCTTGCCTGCACACACCAGCCCATACTCCATCACGACTAAGCATGCATCACTTAAAAATGATGCGACTGAATCGGTGTTATATGCACTCGTGTGCAGCAGACCTGGTTTCGAATCTCCATAGAGTGCGAATTAAAAATTCTCTAACCTGTATGATAGTATTATTTGTATTAAATATTAATTCTGCCTACTATTATCAAGCATTCTTCTACAGAATCCAGGGATTGCACATTCCCCTCTGTCTGGTGTATATTTATAATTCTCTATAATTAATCCTATATGCCTTGATTTCTTTCATCGCAATCCGGAATGACTGTGTAGATAGATGAGAATTAATTATTGGGTCGTCATGCTAGTTTGTCTGCTGGGGTATTAAAACAAAACAATTGAAATCTATTTATTTTTCAGGGGAAAATTGAAGATATGTTATTAGACTAAAAACAGCGTCACATTTGTGAGAGAAATATGAATCTCAAAAACGTGGGTGTCATTGAAACTTTATGGTTTACTTTATGGTAAATCAGCTTGTTCTTAATCGACTTTGTAATAGGCGCTAAAATTGTTTTACTAACATCAGCAAAAGAAACTGTGTCATCTATGCCCGTTAACTATTCCAGTTACAGCCAAGTCGACTGCAGAAAACCAAGTCTGAAACTGTTTCAATTACCGTTTCAACCCAACGCAAAAGATCTATGCTACTTTCTGTTTCTTTCTAGAACCAGACAGCTCCGGTGGCCTAGTGGTTAGAGCGCCCGCCTCGGATGCGGGAGGTCGCGGGTTCGAACCCCGGCCGAGTCAGACCAAAGACTTACAAAAATGGTAGAAGCAGCTGCCTCGCATGACGCTCAGCATTAATAGGTTAGTGTTAGGATTGGTCGGCCTGGTGTCAGGATAATGTGAC
This sequence comes from Megalonaias nervosa, assembly GCA_016617855.1. Taxonomy (NCBI): domain Eukaryota; kingdom Metazoa; phylum Mollusca; class Bivalvia; order Unionida; family Unionidae; genus Megalonaias; species Megalonaias nervosa. The sequence goes on along the minus strand of JAECUM010018733.1, from coordinate 34,139 downwards.
TGGATGGGACATGATGCTACATGTTTTTGGCATGATGCGCCATTGCAAGATCATTATAAACTGTCACACTGCAGACATCGTAGCGATATGACTGAAAATATATAAAACCACGTTAAAAATCCAAAACACACACATACGCACACACACGCACACACACACACACTTTCTAGCACCATTATTGTGTTTGATATCCCTAACTAAATAATATTTAATATCCTTATTATATCGTGGCCAGAAATTGAGATCGTTATTGTCTTTAGGCAGTATACCATACATATACAACGCTGTTATTGTCTCAGATAGACATCACGCTCATGGCTTTGTGCTTAGTACTTCAACATTGATAGCTGTGCTGCTTATGTAGATTAAAGAGGCAGATTAGAATTTAAAGTGATAAATGCTTTTTGTTTGACTCTGTAGATGATTTTGGATGTACTGGCTTGCAACCAGCCTTTAAGTACGAAACAAATTACTGTTCCGTATATGGGGCGAGAAAGGTGCAATTATCTATCAATAATTAACATTACGCTGTTTGTAAACACATGTATTTGGTGAAGTCAAATTGCTATAGGGTAGCCAGATGTAAACGAGCTAAAGGAAACTGGAAAAATAAAATCTACAGTTTCTTCAATATCAACAGTTGATTGTGGTAAAATGTAACCTCAATAACGTTCTTTCCAGTGATTATGTAGGCTACTGAAAGAAAAACATGTAATGTTATACGATAAATTGTGCTGATTGTTTTTATGTTCCAATTGAATTTCATTATTTATTTTCAATTACCTCAATACAACTAAGAAGAGATTGTGCCGTGTTTCGCAGGTATGCAAAGCACAGCACATGAACCTGTATCATATTTTGTAGGTTAAAGAATTTCAGGCTTTGTTACTTAGTATTCTTTTATATTCTTGCTATTGTTGTTATCCAAATGACAAGTATGATTAATTGCATTTGTAAGACACTATAAATGGACAACATTACTTTCAACAAAATGAGCAAATACCTAAATAATCACAAATTAAAAAATAATCAAGCTAGTTTAGATGTATGTACATGTTTAATTTATCTCACAAAGTCTGATCTGATTTTCTATAATCTTGCCTTTCTCACTTCAAATAATGAGCTTTCGCTTTCAAAAATACTTCTCAAAATTTTCAGTTTTACTTTCGATGTTGAACTAGATGATAGTCTTTTGACTCTCTAATGCGACGTTTAGAGGCTGTCTGCATTCCATATTTTAATTTTCCTTTTGCTACATATATTTCAACGCTACTCTGAAATGTAGGTATATTGAAAACCATTTTATTTAAATATGACTCCAAAGCATGAATTCTATTTGAATACTGCAAACATGGTACTACTATGATACCGTGGTGTATGGGGTGTTCAGGGAGGGGTAGTACCTCTGGCGGGGTAGCAGTCGTACTCCCATGGGGTAGCTAGTCCACCTTTGGTCCCCATCTGTCACTCAACTCTCACCTGTGGCTCCCAGTAGCTGTAGCATGCGCGGCGGCCACACCACGGGCAACGGCTTTGTCTGACCGGCTAAACCAGGCTGAGGGTAGCCGTCGGGTCTGAAACCCTCGGCGATCTAGGTTTGTCTACTTAAGCATGTGAAGACTGGACCCGGCGGACTGCGCGGAGGAACCACCAGCTGGTCAACGGGCAGAAAGGCGGTTACAGCAAGCGACGTGAAACGCGACTAGGGCACAGTGAGACACCATTAGACACTGCTGGCCATCCACTGCATCCCCCCTATCTCCAGCCGTCTCTGTCTTGCCACTGGACCCAGATATGCGGTGACGAGAGAGTGAGGTCGACGAGTGCGCAACTCCTCCTCACTGAAATCCAATTCTCACGCGCAAGTCATGACTTCACCAGATCATTATCCCATTCCATCATCCTGCAAGCCCTGCGGCGACGGGGAAGTGGCGAAGCGGCAGGTGTGGATTCACTGGCAGCCGTAGTAACAACCCTGCACGCAGGCGGCTCAGGCCATAGGGTCGTCTTCCTGTGACCGAATTAGCATGGGAGTTCGGCCGTGACGAACTGTTTCTTTAATTGTGCTTTACGGTTATTCAGTGATGAATTAATCGGAATAAAGTGCCTTGCCCAATGACACACCACAGTAGCTGACACAGGCTGGACCATGGTAGGATTCGAACCTGCACCGTAAGGTCGCGTGTCAGACACGCTAACCACTGAGCCACTGCAGTTTGAACTATTTGCAAGAGAGGAGAAAACTAAAGGAAACCAAATAATACTATTGTGGTCGATATGACGTTCATTTAGGCCTAAATCCGTGAAGTACTATGCAATGTTAAGAACGTTCTGAACATCGTCTTTCATTTAATTTTTATAGACAAATCAGTGACTCGTTATGAGTGACTATTACAACACAATAATCGACACATTCTAGGATTATTATTTCTGCATGAAACGTAATAAAACTATTAGGTAAAGTATAACGTTTTGAGGTAACGTCGTAAAATCCTTCGCAGGCCAATAAAACTATATGTACTTTTGGTTTATATTCTGTGTATCACTGACACGAAAGATCAATCGGTTAGTCGCTAAGAGAAGTCGCCGTATATGACTAGGTAAAAGTCGTTATCAAGGCATACTAAAGTAAATATATTTGGGATAGAAGGGGACTATACATATTATATGAACGTTTTACATTTTTAGTGAGATGCACCTTTGCTGAAATCCTTATGTGGTCTGTCAAGTTACTTACATACGTCATAGTTACACAATTGTTGATTTGGTCCTGCTAGTATAAGAAAACACATATGACAGTGGATTGAATATGGAATGTTAGAGTTTCTATTTAAAATGATATTTTTTATCTGCGTTGTGACTGTTAAAGCAAACAACTAATCTCCTTGGAGTGGGGCGTCAGTTGAAGAAAACAACTACACGATGCACGGTCTAGCAACATGGTAATTAAATAAAATGCACAGGTTAAAACATATGCTAATAAGACAGAATATTATAAGTGGTTTTAGTTAAAGAATGTAATGTAGATATACAGTGTACATAGTAAACTTGTTGAACGTAACATAAAACACCGATGTAACTACATATTGTGCATTATCAACACTGCAAATTCTTGTCTTATTGTATACGAACAATTATAGTTGATGTACATGCCGTTACATGACCAATACAATAAATAAGATTTTGTTATGTTACATATCGAGTTTTACCTTTTCAGTAATTGTATCAAACAATTACAGCACTCATATTTACTGTAACCATTAGGCTATTCTAATCATTGTAACACATATACTACTCTATTTACTGATATTATTGCGTCATGAAGGAAATCACTGATTTGGGATTTTATGCCGCTTTTAATTAGCAGAATCCTCTGGACTAACGTACAACGTATTACCATTACAACACAGAGCGCACTTATTTAGGAGTCATTTTCTATTAACAAGCCTACATACAGCCAAAAGACAAAACTTAAAGCTTATCTTCATTTCATAATATAGTGTGCACAACAATTTTAAATCAAGCATTGCCATGACAACCGTTATTATCCACTTGTGAACACTAACGATGAAAATATTTATTGATCGTGTTTCTCAACAGTAGATTTGTCAGCCGATACTACCATTTTCAGTGAATAAATTATATATATATATATATATATATATATATATATATATATATATATATATATATATATATATATATATATATACACACACAAACTTAAAAACATATATTTATTGTGTACATGACAGGCATTTTAACTTAATCTGATCATGTGGAGTAATAACTTAGTTTCTAACTTAAACTTCAGCGTTACTAAAGTAAACACTTGCCTATTTTTTTCTGCAGCCGTATGAAAAGCAAAGCTTTTAGTAAATTATATTTAATCAATCTCATTACGTTAGAAAAATTAGCCTGCTACCCCGCGAATACAACACTAATAAAAGACAAAAATCGTATGCTCGTATGTGGCTATGTAGCAGTCCATGAAACATCTGCTTTAGTTCATTCAGAAACAAATTGCTTGTTTACAATAGAAAGTAGTTCCTTTATTCGCGTGAATGCAGTATAAATTCAGCGCGTGGGTTCAGTATCGCAAAATATTGCACGATTCTGACAATTTAAAGTTAACGGAGAAAAAAATGAGCATATAATAATGTTAGGAGGATGAGTAAAAGAAGAAGGGGACGCTGAGCATCCAGCCTCTACCTCATGTATCCTATTAAGACAAAATAAATGGATTCCCGATGTGAACGGTAACCATATCTCTTAATTACATAAACAACATAGCTTGGATTCACTTGATCTATGACCTAAAATACGGTTAAGAAGATGAATACTGGAATCTTCTTTCCTAACAAATTTCTTCGGTGAATACAACGAAGCTATTGGGATGTGTTGGTTTGATCTAGTTGGGTCTGGTGGTCGTCTGTGCTGCCTCCAATAGACCTACCAGATTCAAGGTTTGCCTCTGCGACGCTAAATCTTTGTCTTGAAGGCTAGATAGGTTGACTCCGCATGCCAGCCAAAAGCTTCTATTATATTATGGATCGACATGTTGAGTTCCAATACGAGACTGGCAGTGACGGCTTGAACATTCTGAGCAGTAGTCCTCGTGAGGCCACTCTTGTCTGGTAAGACGTCAGAGTTCATCAAGCGTGCAGTCCACTTCAGCCACGAAAAAAAGGTCTTGAGGTGTGATATCATGTGTTTCAGCTCACACTGGAAATGAGAGACTTTTGAGTTTGCTACAACTTGTCTCTATAATTTACAAGTAGTGCATGATAGTGCGAACAGAATCTTGCATGGCTGCTGTTCTCGAGCTGTCTATTGAAGAGAGCGAGAGAGTGACTACTCTTTGGCTACCGGCAGGTGGTTGCCTATTTTGTGTTACAACGCCAGGTTGTGTCAAGAGAACCAACAAACTCCGATTTTAACTGAAGCGAGCGCGGATCAATATAAGGAGCATGCGGTTCGCTTACACTGCATGAGGAAGATAAAACTATGAGGAAACATGGCTTGGATGATAGTGACTTTAGAGGGATTGAGGCATGCAGAGAGAAGGTGTTGATGGTAGGACACAAGTGTCTGAAAACACCCCACTGTCCACCACAAGCCTCCTGGGTGGAGGGCCTTCTTGCTCTCGAGATTCCCTTCACAATCGAAGGTTTCAATTGCCTGTCTGAAAGGCTATCCTTGTATGAGTCGTGCGTGTAGAAGAGGAAGAGTTTTCCTAGGCAGACTATCTCTAGAACGACTAGATCGGTGATCCATGACTTGTCCCATCTGAGATGGACTATTATAATCATCTTGTCAGTCATTCGACCTCGTAACTTTGGATTATTTTCGGAATCAACAGCGTCAGATGGGAGGCTAAAGCCCACAAATCCTCCCAAATGACTTACAGTTATCTAAGACCACGTTTTGAGGTGGGAAGCTTATGATTCCACTTTGTTGCAAAAAGGTCGATCATCGGACGCCCAAAAAGCGCGCAAGTCAGAGAGATGACTGAATGATGAGAGACCATTCCGTGTGAAGGACTTCATCTCTTCCGGTTAGAGTGTCGGCCAAGAAATTGAATCTGCCGGGAATGTGTCTGATATTTACGTTAATATGGAGATTGCCCCACCAACATAGAAACTGAAAAATCAGAACACACAGGTAGGGTATTTTAATTCTCCCTGTTTGATCATACAGGGCACCACCAAAGAGTTGTCGGACCTAATGAGGACTGTTTTTGCTTCAGATTAGATCTTTTCAGAAGTTAAAGGCGTTGATGATAGCTCTCAAGAGGACGTTTCCCCGACTCCCACATGTCGCTGTCGGCAGTGAAGGTCGACAACAGATGGGCACCCCAAATGTGCGCACTGCACCTATCATTATTCACGCCTAGGGCTTCTTCACCGGGATTCCCATGGACAGCCAACCTGTGCTGCACCACCGAAGAATGATCGAATCTCCGGTGTGATCATGACTATTTCATCAAGGATACTTGTAAAGTGGTGTCATTGTGCCCTCAATATCTGCAGAAAAAGACTGTGAAGCGGGACCAAGTCTGCTAGCACATTGAATAAACCGAGAGCTGCAAATACTCTCTCGCTGAAATTCAAGTCATGTTAGAAAAAATATCGATGATCTAGTCGATTATGATTACGCGATCACGATGAAACCGCACCAAATTCATGTAGGTTACAAATTCCAAGTCCAGATGGACAAACCTCTGTAAAGGATGGAGGTCTGATTTTTCCCATTTCACTAGAATGCCTGGATGATCTAAAGGGGAGAGGAGAACGTTCCGTTTCTGCCTTAGGTTGCAATATAACGTATCATATATTTCTGGAGGTTCTCGTCCAGGAACGCTGCTGCAGACGTCGATCGGAAGAGTGGGACGGCGCAATCCATAATCTCGATGAAACCCCAAAGGCTGATGTTGAGGTCAAACGGAGAATTTGGAAATGATAAACTGTGTTGCGAAAAGCAAAAAGCGGAAAAATTGTTCTTGACCTGGGGAGGTTAGGGATGTGAAAATATGTGTCTCAGATCAAGACTGAGGGTATGATCATCCCGTTCTGCGGATTGATCTCCCCGTCTCCATCATCAGCTAGTTGAGGCAACTCCAGTCGATGATGGGTCTCAACTTAATATTTACTTTCTGAAAAGAAACAGCCTAGAATAAAACAAAATGCTGGACATTGTGGTCTTTGCGCAAGCTTCACGCTTATTGATGAGCAAGCATATGTCCTGTTGTAGAAAATCATCCTTCTCCCGATCTGACGGTGCATCCGTTAAGTGGGGAGAGAAGACGAGCTGAAAATTACGATTGCTTCCTACGGATCGATGCTTGTGACTGAGAAGATTCCCTGTTCTGAAACCGCTTAGCATGCCTTCAAAATGGCAGGTGTTGAGTGCTTCCAACACGTCCGTGTGGGTTGAGCGAGGTGGAGGAGCAGTTCCTGAGCTGCCTATCTCAAACCTTCTCTATTCTTCCTCCAAAACAAAGGTGACATGAACAGATTCATCCGATAAGGGAAGGTATAACAAGGTTGGAGAGCCATATATCGCAGACATACAGCACGTCGTATCCGGAGTAAATTGGCTTAACCAGTAAAGTATTGGTCTGGTCAATGACCCTAACAATCCTGGCCGTTGACTCCCTAGAGTGGCTATTACCGGGTGTCTCCGTCGCGTCTGAAAGGTGTCTATTAGGATAAATCCTACAACGAAGAAAGTGTTAACACATCCCAGACCAGCTCTGATGGACATGGAGAATAGTTGGAGCATATTAACCTGCTTTACACAACATACGAGTGGATATATAAACAGCTACTGTATTCTTGTCAAGTGCCGGGAGATCAGTATTGAAGGCTTCTGTCGCCTTAAGTAGGTCTCTTCGTTCTCTTCTAGATCTGCCGATTCTTTAGAGTTGCGATAGGGGGTGGACGGCATTCTGAAGATTCCAACACCATATAAATGTCAACGAGGGCAGCTTGAAAGCTAAGCAACCCCTTGCAACACTTGTCCGCCCGACTGAGGTCAGCCACTTGCAACATTATTGCCACTGTCCAGTTATCGTGACCTCACACTTCTCCCATTCCCCTTGTCCCTCAATAGGACCAATATTTTGTGTCGCTATACAGGCACAATATTCCCAATTTTTAATTCCCCTTGTCGCCAAAGTGCAAACAACCAGATTTATCATGGAAGTCCAATTGTCGTTAAAGTGCCCCCCTACACTACTGACGGTGGCAGTTGTCTTGGATAAATATCAATCGTCTAGGACAGCACCCTAGTGTTAAATTAGCTAAGTTGACTTGAATACGCGCTACCCTAGGTAGGAACAAATACAGTAGAGAAAGAGACATAGAAACATGTATAGAGACTTAAACACAGACAAACAAACAAATACACAAGTATAAATTTATGAACATAAATCTATCACATCAAAAATCGACTAAACTTTTTTAGGCAAAAAAGAATAGATATCTCTTCGAGTAAATGGAGTGCCGTGAAATGGGCCTTTGCTTCTTTTTGTTAACACTATTCAGTTAACATAGAGAGCATCGCACGGATGTTCTTCTCTTCCTCAAACTCCGTCTGACCTCTGGTCCGTAGATTAAGACTCTTCAGACAGTTTTGCCTCTCCACATAGATCCTTCATTTCCAAAGGGCTGTCTCAGTCATCTGGGTGAGAGCCCATGATGATTTGACATACGTGGGATAGTCCGAGTTGAATAGGATCGACGATAGGAGGGTAGATGATTCTACGTTAGTCCACATCTTGTGACGAAAACAGGTGAATGGGGATGAGGTTAACTGAGTGTATTTATAGTCGAAGAGCGAATTTAGTTCTTTCACCAATCCTAACACACGTTACAAAATTCAGTGAGATTGAGGAATCTGTCTTCCAGTCCGAAGAGAGCTACCTGTGACGTCACATTCCCTATATAGGTGCGGTAGCGTCTGTGCACAGTGAATCAATGCGATAGAGTTAGAACATGACGGAAACTAATAAGACGATAAATTGGGGTGCACCGGCCGTGGAGATGAGAAGTGATGGCATAGCAGCAACTACCAAAACAGACACAGCCTTACTTCCAGAATAGAACGATTATAATTGGGATTTAGTGGAATTTCTCTCTTCCTCACAAGAATTTGTTCCGGTACCAGCAACTTCACCACTTCCTCCTTCCTTACCGTACGTCTAGGATTTTAAACAGAGACAGAAAGAAGAATTGGATAATTTTTTCCAACAGCAGAAAGAAGCAGAACAAGGTTTTCTTATTTAATAGCAACAGCGAGAAGGGGAAAGAAGAAAACGACAGGAAGAAGAAGAAGCAGAAAAGAAACAAGGTCTAGGAGAGAAGGAGGACAGAGAACGTCAAACGGTGACGGCAATCTTAGACACTTTGGCAGAGTTAAGGAGTCTGAAATAAATGTGTCAGACTTCTTTAATACGTCTCAAGAGAAAAGACCTTCCCGAGCCAAACAATCCAACACTGTCTACACACCTACTATTCCTGATATACCAATCCTAGTGATCTTTTAAAAAACAAAAAAATAAACACCCAATAGTCATTTTCAGTTCCACCCACCTCCCTCGAAAAGAAAGAGTATTCATTTGCCAAAATCAATTAAAACTCAAAATCCCTTTCTTCCCCATGATGGACGTGTGTGAGTGCGTGAGTGTAGATTTTAAGTCCGACGTACCGCTTGAGAAAGCAGGAAGAGTTCATCGCCGAGTTGGATTCTTTGTTACTACACTGAAACGGCACTCTGAAGCCACACAGGACGATCGCTTGACACTTTTCATACATCAGGACAGTCTGAAGTCCCCTGTTTAGATCGAATTTAGCAGGCCATGAGAACTGACACCTTTCAAAGTCATTGACAAAATTCAACACGTACAGCAGTCCAAAGACAAGTTTCACATCACCGATGGAAAAGCGACACTGTACATGGCCCACGTTTCTCTTCCCAAAGGTGTTACTGATGGACGACCTTCGCAGTACAAAAGTAGCCTTGTCCGAATTAACACCCCTCAAGACCATATGTGTTTAGCAAGAGCAATCGTGGTGGGACGAACGGGACCATCAGTACGCATTCGGCGGATGGGTGGGAGTTAGAATACCCCAAGATGGTGTACGAGTTTAACGGCTGCTTATTTCACGGATGTCTCATCTTTTACCCTCAACGTGACACTAAAAGTTAGTTTTGACTACGTACCATGGATGACTTGTACTAGGCCACTTGTCAGTGGCGCTTAAAAGTAGAACAGCAAGGATACCAGGTCGTGGAAATGAGTACGATCGCCGTTTGAAAACGGATCCAAAGTTTAAACGTATCATGGAAAGTTACAAGCTGGTGGACCGTTTGAACCCGCGGGACAGTTTGGACGGACGAATGGCACCTGTTTGCTGTACCACGCCGACGAGGAGAAAGGAGAAGAAAGGCATTTTTGCGCACTACGTGGATGCTTTTTTGAAACTGATGTCACACTTCCGATGACCAAAACAAATTCAAAAAGAAATAATTGGGGCAGGAAGGCATGACTTTAGATCACGTGGAGATAAACGAAGGAAGGCGATCCTTTGCCAGTGTGATGTTAAATTGCTTGTGGGGGAAAATGCACAACGACCGTGTTCACCAAAGACGGAGTATTTGACAGAACCTTTCGGCTACTTCCAGATGATTCGTGAAAAAACCAAGTATAGAAAACACGTGGACGCCCTTCATGAAGACTTGATCCTAGTCAATTACGAAGAAGAACTAGACTTTGTAGAAGCTGACTAATTTGGGAATGTTATCATTGAGGTCTACGTGACAGCACATACTCGCCTAAAAATGTACGAAGCTTTTGAACTGTTAGTAGATCGTGTACTCTGTTCTGACACGGTAAGTTGCATCTTTGTCGATCGCCTGAGTCACCGTCACCCCACCCTGATATCGATGGAGACCGTTTAGGAGCCTGGACGGACACGCTCGACGACAAGATTATATGTTTTAGTAATAGCGGTCCCAACAATTACGGCTACAAATACCGGGCCCCCCAAAGTGAAGTGCACACCGATTGTAAAGTGAAAAGATTGACTCTCAATTATAGCACCAGTCAAGTGGTGAACTTTGATAGTATCCAGAGATGCCCTAAAATCTCATCAGCTGCTTTTTAATGAAAGGCACAGGGAATTCAGAGATAGTCTTGACCTTAGCATCTACAGGTTTAATTTGTCCATGTCCCACAATATGTTCTAGAAATGTTACACAAGCACGGGAGAACTCACTTTTGGATACATTGATTGTCAAACTTACATCAGAGAGTCTGTCAAAGAATTTCCGAATCGTTGCTAGATGTTCTTTCCAGGTGTCGTTGTAGATGATGACATCAACGATGTAAGCATCACAATTATCTAGACCAGAGGTAATCAATTTCATCAACCGTTGAAAGGTACTTGGCGAACCCTTCATCCCGAACGGCATCACTTTATACTGATACAGTCCATCTGGAGTCAAAAATGCCGTAATTTCCCTTGCCCTGTGAGTCATTGGAATCTGCCAAAAATCCTTTCAGAAGGTAAACTTTGGTGACATACTTGTCATTTCCAATTTTATCAATGCAGTCATCGGTCCTTGATAATGGAAATTAATCTGTATTTGCTTTGTCACACTGTTCGCCTTCCGGTAATCAGTGCACATACGGAAAGTTTTGTCTGGTTTCAGAACAAGTATAAATGATGAACTGCAGTCACTTTTAATTGGCTCAATTAAATCATTCTCCATCAAATACTGAATTAACTTTTTCAAGTATTCCTGCTTGAGAGGGTTCATCCTGTATGGGTTTTGTTTCACAGGTTTGGAATTTACAATTTCAACGTCATTAAAAATTTTGTTTCTCCTCGTAGGAACATCTGGAAACAAGTGCTCATATTCAAATAATAACTGTTAAAATTAATTCCTTTCCTGTTGTTGCAAATGTGAAAGTTTCTGGTCCAGATTATTCATAGTTTCCGAGTTCCGAAGATTTGTCACTCCAAAATCAATAGAGTCTGACTGAATTCCTTCACATAAATCCGTAGTGAGTGGGATAGGTACAAATAAATTGCATGATTTACCTGGCTATCTCTCTCAGTATACTGTTACTCCTTTAATTTCTTTAGATCAGAGTACTATTATTATAATTTAACTCATTCATTTTCTTCTTAACTTTGTAAGGGCTGTAATACCTAATTTGAAGAAAATTTTGAAGAATGAGCAAGAGAAAGAACTATATCACTGAAAAGTTCTCTCCATTGAAGTTCTTTGAAAATATAATTTCACTTTCGACTTGAATTGCTGAATGTCAGATTCAAGCATAATTAGCTGCAAAATTCCAGACATAATATTTGACCCTCGACCAGATTGAACAGACTTGGGAAGGCCAAATTGAGTAAAAAAAAACTTTATCAAATCTTTTACTATTGTTTTAGTTTGAATATTCCTCAAAAAAAACTTGCCTCCGGGAATCTTCTTCACGCACACATAGTGGTCAACAAATATTGGTGCCTGACTTGGTCTTAGGTAAGGGACCGACACAATCTACCATTATTCTGCTTCATGGTTCGTCAAATGCAGGATTAGGTTGCAGATGAGCCTTAGGTATCTTCTGATTGAGTTTTCCTAATATTTGACACGTATGACAAGATCTACAGTATTTAAAAACATCACTTTTGATTTTGGGCAATAAAAGTGAGTCAAGATCTTGTGATAAATCTTATTAATCCCTAAATGACCAGCCAAAGGAGTTTCATGGGCCAGACTAAGTATTTCCTGTCTGTAAGATTTTGGAACTACAATTTGATAGTTCACTGACCACTCGTCACCAGCAGGTACCTCGGGAGGTCCCCGTTTTCTCATAAGAAGTTCATTTTTAATGTTATAACAGACAGGTACGTCAGTGGTTTTAGTTTCTGAATAGCCCTCTGAAACAAACAGGAGATCTCATGATCTTTATCAAGTTCGACGACAAGTGATTGTCGTTTATCGCCCTGATTAGAGAAAAGATAATGAGTAGTTAAAAGAGGATCACTGTGATTACCTTTTGATTGATCCAAACAAGGAGTGAAAGTGATCTCATCAAAAGCCTGACCAATACATGTGTCAGCTAAAGGAATACTTCCCTTATCAAACTCATTTTCAAGAACTTTGTTTGCCATAGCTCGAGTAACTGCACTAGCTGGGTATAAATCAGGGAATTCAATTCAATAGGATCAATTTTCTGTTCCAAACAAGGCTTGTCAGTTACAAGTGGATTAACCACAATCTTGTCTCCAGCTAGGTCGTTGCCTAGTAACAAATGAATGCCCTCAACGGATAAAGAATACACTTTTCCGACTGTCACAGGTCTTGAGACTAAGTCTGATGACAAATTTACACAATGGAAAGGAACATTAACAAAGCCGCACTCTACTCCCTGAATAAGAACACTCTCATTAGAAGAAGACTTCTCAGAAAAAGGCAAAGTACCTGATAATAAATGATTCTGAGAAGCTCCTGAGTCCCTTAAAATTTTAATAGGGATAGGATTGGCCAAATCATCCAAGAGTGATATAGAGCCCTTCGACATGAATGGTTCATAATTGTCCATAATAAAATCAGAATGGGGTTTTTGAGACCCAACAAATGTATTGCTTTCAATACATGACCGTGACCTTGACCTCTTAGAAATAAGAGCAATTGGGATAGGTCTGTCTTGATTCTAATGCTTATATTTCAATTTGAAGCAATCAGAAATAATGTGCCCTTTCTTCTTGCAATAGGTACACGTAGGAAGAGACAAGGATTTTTAATCAAGCTCGTCAGAAGCTTGATTTGTAAAAGTTGTGCCAGACTGAATTATAGAAGGAGTCGTATTAGGCTGAAATTCTTTTCTACCAGCAGACTGCTGAGTGGAAGACTTGCCTACAAAATGAACTTTATGGGTTAAGAAATACTCATCAGCAGCACGAGCAGCATTTTTCAAGGTTTCGATCTTATGCTCGTCAAGATAAATCTTAATGTAACTGTGGATACAGTTCTTCAGAGAAGACTCAGGGTTTAACTCGTAACCCTTTAAGATGCATTTATTAACAAGATCATAGTCAGCACTTTGCTGAACTGACAGGGATGCATATCTGAAACTGAACCAGTCTTATCTCTAATTCCAACATTTTAGCTGTACTTCCATTTTTAAAATGTCCAAACACTCCTGGGTAAAATTAAAAGAAATCTCTACCTTTGATGATATTGTAAAAAAAAAAGCCTGTTGATTTCACTAAAGATTTCAAGCAAAATGTGAAATAATGCTTGGGATCTAAAAAATTCTGAAAAGTAGGGGAATTTAAATTCCCCCACCCCATAAAAAATTTCTGAAATATTTTAGCCAAAATTCATTTATCCCAAGGACGAGGCTCCAATTTTCTTTGTTACGTGTCAAGGCTGGTGCAAAGTAACAAAGAAAAGAGTGAAGCTAGCAGGCTTTGTAAAATTTAACAAATAATTTTTTTCCCTAAAAATTCAAGGTAAAATATGAAAAAGGACTTAGGTTTATGAATCTAATCCATAATTAATTATAGAATTAATGAATATATGTCCTGAAAATAAAAAGTCCTAAGTGAATCACAGTTCGCATCCCGATGAAGTTCCAAGATGGAAGGCGATGACGTCTTCTATAACCTGATAAGTGTTGATGTGTCAACCGTTCCTTGCTGAATCGCCAAGAATAATAATCCGGCTTTAGAATTCGGAATAATTGCCAATAAATATCTTTGTTCAAGAATTTGAATGAGGACAAGTGTTTCCCAGGGAAACTTAATTATTAATTCCGAAAAATAGAAAAATTCAAATCAAACTGGCAACAACAAAATACCTTTCAGCTCCGAAGATATTAATTACGGCTGACTATTTTACTATAATAACATGTGTTAATAAGCCCAAGTGGCACGCAAAAGAAAGTCCTGGATAAGGATCAATCCTCTGGAAAACACTAATTGACACATGTTGTTTCACACGTAGGCCAGATATGACCTTGACTGAAATCAGTGCCTCCTTCGCTGGGAATGAATTTAAAACAAATTGTTATAAAAGTTGTTTACTAGAAAGTGATACAATTTGTTATATATATATATATATATATTCATTTCCATTACATGCTATGATAAGGTACGTTTGTTTTCTGAATTTGACATTTTTCCAGAAATTCAGTTCAGTTTTGTTTGACCTGACTGTTATATTAATACAAACAATGTATCTAGTTTCTGACCTTGATTCAGAAACAGTCGCAGTTTTACTATAAAACTTTTTACATTTTATTTTTATTTCTTCCCAGAGTAAGAAACAATGATTTCAGTTAAGACCATACCGGTAGTACGTGATGTTAGGCATGTAAAAAGCTTCTATTTTGTTCAAGAATGATTACCATGTGACCTTCCTCCGGAAATCTCTTTTGCGTCTTAAATTAGTGTACAACGTTTGTCCTGATAGAACATGTTAGCTTCGGGCTCCAAACCATTGACACTTAAAGGTGTTTTGTTTTGATCAGTTTGAGCTGAAATTTTATTTATGAACTATTGATTCTCTTCCATGGAAATATATAAGTGCACCTGCGATATTCTTGGATAAGGACATTTATTGAAATTTATACGGAATTCAAATCCGGATTAATATTTTCTGTGATTCAACAAGGAACTTTTGACACAGTAGCGCTTTAAAGGTTACAAGAGAGGTCATCGCCCACCATTTTGAATTTCATCGGGACTCGAACTCAGATTCATTTAGGACTAATAATAGGACTTCTATTTTTTAATTCTTGGATTATTGGATCAATTTTTGAATTTGATTCGTAAAACCGTAAGTTCTTTTTCTCACATTTACTTTGGATTTCTAGTAAAATAAATTATTTGCTAAATGTTACAAAGCTTGTTGTCTTTGCTATTTTCTTTTACGTTTTGTAAGCGCTTAGACACGTAGCAATATATATATATATATATATATATACACCAAACAGAACGGGAAGTGCTATTCCTGGATTCTATAGAAGAATGCTTGATAACAGTAGGCAGAATTAATAATTTAATACAAATAATAATATCATACAGGTTAGAGAATCTTTTTTAATTCGTACTCTACGGAGATTCGAACCCTAGGTCCGCGAGTAAACGGCACCCATCGCCTTGCCTGCACACACCAGCCCATATCCCGTCACGACTAAGCACGCATCACCAAAAATGATGGCAATGAATCGGTGTTAAATGAACTCGTGTGTAGCAGACACACTTGCATGACAAATTACTAGGTCGTCATGCGAGTGTGTCTGCTGCTTGAAAATATTTTTATTGACCTAGAAATGGACAAGCCATAACGATATCTGTTGTTTTATATAAATTTATGTAAGCGCAAATTATACCCCGGATATTTCATTGTCATAGTGGTAGTTATGGGCTATTAAGCATATTCAGAGAATTATATAAAAGAATATGTGTCGGCTGCAAAAATTAATTTCATTTGTGCATGGCTGTCATTTTCTAGTCTTCTTGGTTCAAACCGCTTGGTTTCAATGCTCTTAGACTGCGTATCCAGTAAGATTCCTTTTCTTTCCTGGTTTCGGAAGACCGGTTGGGGTTGTGAGCAATTGCTATAAGTGTTATATTACTGAAAGTGTAGCCAGGGGAGGAGATGTGTTCAACGACCGGGCTTTTGTACAGCTTCATTGTCATCCAATCAGATCTATGAAGGTTGATCTTTCTGTTTCTCCGACATACTAAACGCTTTTTCCTTCTTTCCATATTTGAGTAGACCATCGCGGTTTGTTTGTTTAGCCCTTTGGGTTGCCTCCACTATCAGGTCTTTGTCGTAGCCTCGGGAAATTAAATGTTTAGATACCTCTTCAGATCATTTTAGGAACATTTCATCGTCGGAGCAAATTATGCTTAGCCTCAGTGCCTGGCTATATGGGATGTTCCCAATGCAGTGTTTTGGATAACAGCTGGTTGGGAGGAGATACTGGTGTTTGTCAGTTGGTTTCGAGTAGATGTATGGATGGAGTCTCTTTTCTACCAGTCTGGTTGTTTTGTCCAGGAAAACGTGGTGTGAGTTGGAGACTTCTGAATTTTATTAAAGGATGGAAGTTGTTAATCTTTAATATGAAATCGTCCATGTTTACTTTCTCTTCCATGTTTACCACTTCATTTCTTCGATAAAGCGTTCCCACTGGTATGGTGTATGATCCACTGATGCTAAAAGTTGATCCTCCAGTTTTCCCATAAAATTATTAGCATACGAAGGGGTCATTTTTGTACCCATTGCGGTTCCAACAACTTCCATCCTTCAATAAAATTCACGGCAGTACTCTCCAAGAAGACTAGACAAAGACAGCCATGCACAAATCAAATTAGTTTTGCAGCCGACACATTTTCTTTTAAATAATTCTCTAAATTTGCTTACTAGGCTATAATTACAACTATGACAATGAAATATCCGGGATATAATTAGCGCGTACGTAAATTTACATAAAACAACATGTCGTTATGGCTGATCGTTTTCTAGGTCAATAAAAATATTTTCAAGCAGCCTTCTTCACATACGCTTTATACTCGATGCATTATAGTGAGAACACATTGGGATAAAAAGGTCAAAATGACATTCGTCGACTGTATCATATTAGCTGCAGTTCAAAACTTGAATCTTGCATCGTATAAATTTTGTTATAGAGAAAGCCATTGATCGTCTTCACGAAGAGATGTAAAAATGTCCAGGTGACGTTGACCAACATTAACGTGTATTCTGTCCCCTGTAGCTACATTAAACTTTGCAGTGGTTTGCTTTAGAGAAGACAAAAAATTAATATCAATTAGGGGCCAACAATTTTAAACCTTAAGGTAAACGTATAAATAACCTGGATTAGTTTGCACTCCGAAAATGTAAATTTGTTTGTCCAGGTCATTCTATCGATCAAATTACAAACATGTATTGTGTAATTTTACTTTAGTGGATTCATTATTTTCCTCCCCTGTTGGCTCCGCGATGTAAAGTAGGCCGATGTCCTTTCTCGGATGTCGTAAGAGGGGACTAATAGAGGCATGGCGGCAATGGCTCAGTAATCCGCGTGTTGGACATGTACCCAAAAATGTACACGTTTGAATCCTGTCATTGGATAAGATCTGTCTGCTATAGTGATACTCCCTTGGATAAGGTACTTTACGTCAAAGGGCTCGGTACTAAACTTCTGTTGCTGTGTCGTTAAACAAGGAACCATATCACAGTCACAGTAGTAAAGTCTGCTCTTGTTGAACGACCATGCATGTTGGTCATAGTTTGTTATAGTTAACAAATACTTCGTTTTAAAAAATGTCTTTAACTTCGAAAGGCGTTCCTTGTCTGATCGTTGGTAAAAGAGCGAATTAGCGAGAAACATTAGTCAGAAATAGAGCAGATTAGTACAGAAGAGTTACTATCAGGACGTAATAATGTCATCATTATAGATAATCCCTCTCTTTATATATATATATATATATATATATATATATATATATATATATATATATATATATGTGTGTGTGTGTGTGTGTGTGTGTGTGTGTGTGTGTGTGTGTGATTTTTGTGAAATTATTTTTAATTTAATCTTTATTCACATTATCATACGTATAAAATTAATTTTCTAACAAGGACATGTATGTATATGTTAATCGCTGATATATTCCGGGGCCCCGAGTGGCCGAGCGGTCTAATGTGCTCACCGTTCTGGATCATTGCCATCTCACCGCTCTCTGCGTGGATTAGAGTCTCGGGCTCGGCTAATGTGGGTACTTGAGAAAGTTTGCCAGTAAATTCTAGTGGGTCGGTGGTTATCCCCGGGCTTTTCCAGGGTTCTTCCTCCACCAGTTATACTGGCCGCCATGTATAGCTTCTCTTGTGCTGAACAATGGCGTAAATCCAAACAACAACAACTATAACAACAACAACTGACATATTCCAGGTAAAGTAGAATCATAACGAATGCAAAAGCTGTAAAAGCAACATATAAAGAAACATCCAGGTTTATTACTGGACCATTGTTGTCTGAGTCGGAAAAGAACGATTCCGTAATAACGATAACATTAAACAGGAAGCACGTTTGTTCTCATCACTTTTGGACAAAACAAAATAAATCCATTGTAATAAATAATATTTCAGTGAGAGCCGACTATATAAAAGGCAATTTGTCCACAATGAAAGACAATTTTATATTTTCATTTCCTCCAGATACATTTGTATGAAATCTCATAGAGCCCTGGATTAGAATTGGATATAAAAATATGCTGAATTCATCGATGTATAACGTTAGGATCAAAGGTAGTACACAACTGATCAAATTCAGCTACGATGCTGATGTGACCTGTTTAACTTTTGTTACAAGTATTATATCTTGAAAAATGCTTGACCCTGAATGCAAAGCAGGATCCTGAAGCCTATTTTTTATGTTTACGTGACTTTTTGAGGTTTTATGTTTAAATTTAACTTCGTTTGTACTGTACATTTTCTTAATTATGAAGCGTGATAAGTGGATTCATCTCTGTTAGTATACCTTACAAAGGTCTCTGTGACTTACATCTTATGTTTTACTACCATAATTAATTACTTAACTGACTAATGAATGTGTATGATAGTGCAGATCAAAGTAGGAATAAATATGTTCATTCATTAGCAAATTCTCCATATTAATAAACTAGATATTTATACCGTGATAGGTTACTCTCAGTAGATACAGTATGTATTATTTCCACGCGGTAGAATCTGGCTTATTTGATGGACAACAATAAAACGTTCTGAAGCAGATTTTATTAACGAGTTTATGCCCTGTTAAAATGGCCAGCAATGTGTTCCTTGATCACTCTGTTGTTAATTTATTTCTCATTATAACTGGGACTATGAAAAGATTCCACGAATCAGTGAGCAAAGTAAAAGATTGTCAAGTTATGATAAATCAGCAAATAATGACACAAAATCTTATCTTTCAAAATTATCTTATTGCAAAGGATGGCGTTCGTCGTATCACTCGACATCTTTTCACCTCAACACCGCATGGAAGTGACCATGAGTGTATTTAAAAATCAGGGTCCTATGATACCATTATAAAGGTATTGGTATATATTATGAAGTATAATTTGTGTACACGTCAAAAAGATTTTTTACGAATTCTGCGAATTCGTCATAGCACAGATTTATTTCTCTCTCTAACCACACACACACACACACACACATACAGGCACACACGCACACAAACACAGACACGTTCACACACACTCTCTTGGCGAAATATGAACATGCGTGAAAGAAGACGCAGAAGTCTGAGCAGGAGAGAAAATAATTGTTAGCAGATACAAAAACGTTTTTGAACTCATGATTTGGTTTCTTTTGATTGTGATGAACATTCTTGCTAATTATACCCATAATATGTTGGCCCAGCATTCGCAAAACGTAGTTTTAGCTACTTACCTCAGGTATGCCCAGACCGGAAATGGCATTGTATCCCGTTTGAGACTCACTGGTGTTGAAAATGGTTTTCGCTACAGTAACATAGACGGTACCCAACACACACGACAAATGTTTTAGTTCCATTTGACTATAGTGTTCAATACATTTTGGGGGTTTTCATTCTACCTGTAATTCCACCCCCAGACTGTCAATGTTTCATGTGATATTCAACACCAGAGTGGATACATATCAATCACTTTCGTCAATTACAATCTGCATCTACCCAGTCCAATGTAATTTCAATGTACATAATATACATCAACATAAGATTCTGTAGGCTCCAAGACATGCAAGAATGGCCATCTACTGTACTTGTATTCTTGAATGATTCTCAATGGTTCCGACTGTCATATTAACCTAGGACCTAAGCCAGTTAAGTACCCATGCACCATCGGTGGAAAACCCTGTGCGTGGTCTAGGACTGTCCGATCAGTCGCCTAATTGTGAACTTTGGTTCTATAAGGATCGCATTAATAGGCCCACATTAGTATACGAACCTTTTTAAAACACAGGCGTAATTTGGCATTCTTGCAGCTGTGGCTTACTTTAGCACTAGGATATTCGGAGAATTCAATTACTCATATACCAATTGTAGCACCCGAAGTCATAATTCGTCTTATAGTACAATAAAATCAAGTTGTGACTTGGGATACTTACCTAGTCGCCTAAAACATAAAATCGTAAAAGAGTACCAATCCCAAAAACAAAGTGTGCATTCAAATAATCAATTTCCAAAACATACTATCCAAGCAAGAGCCATTCAGGGTTGTGTTATAGTATGCCAGTCCTGCCATTGCATCTGCTAGATAGACATGGCACAACCCTACAATATTTGAACTTTACGTACTACAAGAAAGCTACAAGATTGTTGCGTGTGAAGACGATCGAAACAGTTGTCATGGAGGAGTAGTTATTATTGCAAAGTACGACATAGTTGTCTCTGAGATCGACACTAACACAAGAACTGAGTTTATTGCTGCCTCATTCGCCTGCAGGAGTCAGAAGGAATCTATTATTGTTGGTAGCCTCTACAGACAGCAACGTCGAATACAAAGAAGAGATCTGAAGAGCCTTAAGAGACCTACAGACCAGGTTTGAATCTCGGAAACCCCCAGTCCGGATCTGACTACCGTCCATGGAACTTGATAATACATCTTTTTGATTCAAAGTGAGAAACTTGCTTAATCCGTGATGAAGGGTAAATTTGAAATAAGCTACTTTTGTGCATTTGTAGGACTATTGTTGCTTGTGTATCATATTACGACTCTATGGTGTGAGAATACGTTATATAAAAGTGTGAGAAGCTATAAGCTTTGTAAAATTCAACAAAAAATTGGTTTCCTAGAATACAAAGTGAAAATGTGGAAACAAACTTACGGTAATGCGAAGCAAATCTCAAATAAGCCTAGAGCTACAGACACAAGTACAAATGATTAAAATTCTGAAAATAATTTAGTGGAAATCCAAATTAAATCAAACAGTTTGTATGCGTGTTGTGGCGTGGCAAGTGTAATGGTGATGTGATAATCGTTCATTAGGTCATAATAATACGATCAAAAATATATCCTTATTGGAAATTTCACTATAAATTCAAGTCGCTATTTTCAAGAATGTTAATTTTGAAAAGCGCGCTGTATTTCCAGTGATCAAATAATTTGAATAAATGAATTTCATTCCAAATGGAGAATTGGAAAGAAAAATAATGCAGCTGATTATGCTAAAGTTATACAGCACGAATGAATAATTTCTAGAAAAACAAGACTAGATAGTCTCCTACTTGACCTCATTTCACAATTAGCATTTTCTAAAGAGCAACCCACAGAAACAAAATTACCTAATAGAAAATAACCTCCTAGAAGGCTCCAAAGTTTACGAAATAAAATATTATATTTAGAAGTCTATTGATAACCTTATATTATAAAATGTAGTTAACAGCAGGAAGATGTGGTAAATCATGGAGAATTTTCAAGGTTCTAGACTCACTATGAGACACACTTGTTGTTTACGAAACCCAAATCAATGATTCAAGTCAGGTCGAAAATACATTTGATTTTCGACAAGGCCATGTTCAAAATATACTTATTCATAGTATATAATGGAAATAAATGTAAAAATCCTAGCAGACAAACAATGCAAATTAAATATACATAGCACCTCCACTCATAAAAAAGTAAGATTTTTTAATAAAGCTTTCTTTCGACTATTACTCAAATATACATGTGATAAAAAAATTACATAAGATGAAAGCTTATAAATGATACAAAACATACATTAAAAATATAATATTTCTGTACACATGAAAGTGCATCTGCTATTATTTTTTTCTTTTCTACGATGCACCAAGTGTCATTATTGTACAATGCAAGTTAAACATACAGAAAAATGCATGTGTGTGTGTGTGTGTGTGTGTGTGTGTGTGGTGGGTAACTGCTATATATGTAGGCAGAGATGTATATTAGCGCGTGATGTTTATAACTCCAATTGAGTATAAAGTTATTTTTCCCTATGTGAACTTGTGGAACATTCAGATATTTTAACATTAGAGGTAGGGCCCAGGCTCGATAGAATGAAGTTCTTAATTTATTTCAATTTCGTCACAAGTTTGTTTGCTGTTCATTCTGAACGTTAGCAAGTTTTGCCATTTTAAACGAGATTCGGGCGAAAAGGGCATGTATTGCATGACATGCATTTATACAACGACAGCAACAAACGCTTTAAATGAATTTCGTGGCTTAGTGAAATTAAAATAGTTACTAGATAGCTATGGAGTAAATCATTTCTTTAGATAAAAACACAAACAAAATGTTCGAATCTGATAGAACCAGGTGGGACGTACATGATAAAATTGTATATATATATATATAAGACTCTTTGACTAAGGGTTTCATGGATTACTTTCAAACAGGTACTGAATCTTATACGATAAATTATCAGAAATAAAACCGATAAAATTAGGCTAATTTAATCTTGCTACAATGTACATTTTGGTTCTTTTAATTAATCAACTGCATACGAAGAGTACACAGCCCTCAAAATATTCCTGATTCTGTAAGAACAACAACAAAGATTGGCAAAATAGTGAAACTATTAAATGTATTTCATAAATTTCATTGAACCAATCTCAAAGATAAAGTTATTGTATAACGTAATTTAAGTAGCAATGCTACTCAATAAGAACCGCTCAATACTAAAACAACTGACATTATAAAACATTCAGATGCATTTGGTCATTATGTCAAACACTTATATTTTGTAATGCCCCACTTGGTGTGACTAAACGTGTGTAATATTGGAAAATATTATATGGGTATATGGCTTAATTGCTAGAATCTCAGACTTGCGACCAAAGTTATGTAAATTTAAGTCATGCCACCTGATCAGACTGGGTGTGCCTCATTGATATGTTCTTGGGCAATGAATTTTACTCCAAGTGTCTCGGTATTAAATAACCTACTCTTGTTTATGTGCCGTAAAATAGTAACCAAAATGATTTGAATATAACTAACAATGTATCCATGTTAAATCATATATTTAAAGCGCATTGCACACATAATGATAAAGCAGGAGTATTTTCTAGAGGTTCGATTCATTACGAAATATGGCAAGGATCGTGTTCAGAGTGTCAAAAAGTCAGATTTGTCTTTGAAAGGTAAATGATTCCTCTTTCAATGAACATGGTGAATAACTAAAATAACACGTGTTTAAATTACGTATTTGGATTTATCTATGTGTTTTTGAGGTTTGAGATAGCTTAGATATGGTCATGACAAAGGGAGTAGTTCGAGACGAATAACTATTAAATATGTTGACATTAAACTGTTTCTTAGTTTCTTAGTTTTTTTCCCTGTCCTTCCGTAGGGCGAGGGTAAAGGTATATATTTGTATCTTTAGTTGTTAACAGGTGTCTTTTTTGACATGGGATTATGCATTACTGTTACACTCTGCACTAACATCATTTACTAAAATGGACATAGTTACTACGTTTGCATAGATCTAGATTAGATATAAAATATTTTACACTACTGTATCATGCACAATATTTGCGTTGTTTGTATCACTGCCACAACCTTCAATATTTATTATGTCCTGTAAATGTAGTTTTCGTCGGGAATATAAAGAATATAATGTATTTGTTTCCTTACTGACTGTTTGATACGTCCACTTGATCATTAAATTAAAACATAAAAATGTCATCATCATCGTCATCGTTGTCGTCATCATCATAACGTTAAGTGCTGAAACTTCAAAATCTAAGACATAGGTCTGGGGAGGACTGACTCTTAGAGGCCAATATCGTTTATATTCGACCTTTTGAGGAAATCTGCTAAACAACAATGAAATGAATTTAATGATTTATAATCATCATAAAACTTTTCGTATTTGACATTGCGATATATATCTAAGTTTTCCTGATTTCACCCTGTCACTGCCCCTTAAAAAAGTCAAGTCAAACTCACCAGAAAATGATTCGCAATTGAAAGTTCAGAATGTAAATTTAGGACTCAAAAAGCATTATTGAAAATTATATAAGGTTCTCTTCATAATGGTAGATCACAAATATAAAAATATATATACCAGCAGAAATCACGTGACCACCTGACACAATTGACTTCATATCTCAATAAGTAGATTATATACCACAAAAGCCCATGAGTTGTTACTTAAGCCATGAAACCAGAACTACTCCAGTTTCGAAGGAATTAAGAGCCACTTACTCCAGGAAATAAATGGTTATTGATTTAGCAAGCCGCATAATTCCATGCAAGTAAAACCAAGCCTTTTGTTATAGTGAATTGCGTAAATCCGCCTCGCTTTCTTCAACTGACTAATCAATTGGCCAAGTACTTCTTGTACCACATCAACAGCAAACGACGGCATACTTGATTGTGTCTCGTCTTTCAAGACATAGGAGTCTGCGAGCAAAACGAAAAGAGGGCAGGAAAAAAGTAATCATTGCGAATGGCATCATAATTAAAATCAATTCTGAGTCTATTTTTAAATGTAAATTTATAATAATTACCGATAGAAAATTGTAGTCACTTGCAGTAGCTTCAGCTCTAAATAATGAATTAGATGTTTTTCATGTTGCTCTTGGAAATGAGCTCATTTGAATTTTTAGGACCGTTCTGTTGTTACATGATTATGTTTCTCTGTTGAGTCTGAATCTATCGTTCTTGCTTCGATATTGAATTCAGTCTGACTTGATCAGGAACGAATTAAATTTCCAATTAATACATCTGCATATATCTTTCGAATTACTCAAATTTTATTATATCTTATGACAATATTCGGAATTACTGATTTGTAAGAATATCTTGAAGAAATCTATGGGAATTTCATGGACAAGATCATTCCTAATGCAAACATTTTCAGGTGGAATCTGATCAAAATCAGGCTATATGGACTGACAAGATACGCTTAATCTTGCTTAATAAAGAAACATACAATATATGTTTGGGATACAGGCATCATCCAGAGAGTGGGAGGAATATATTGTCAGAATGCGTGCATTCTTTTCAGCAAACATATTTGAACTTGATAAAAAAATTCAAAACTTTTATGTGGGTTTACATAAAAGGGCAAAAAAAAAACCCAACAAACAATTTAGATCAATTTAAGGAAATAAAATAAAATTTGCAACACGGAATATGCATAACTCCGTAACCTCCGCACGCCCCGCCCATTCCCTTAGCTTCACTCGCATAGTGTGAATACCGTGCACAACTTCGTGCTATAATTAATTATATTACTGGGTTTAAAGACCCTATTATAAACGGTGTAATGTAAGCTGTTTACAATAGACACGCACGCAAGCACTTAAATATTAATATAATACAATCTTGTGTTTCTTTTTAAAAGCGGAAGAAATGGAGAGAAAGAGAACATATAACATGAACGGTTCTATTGGCAACTACCTTATGTGTATCCGATTTAATAGTTATTAAAACAGTTTAATGTAAATAATTGGCATTTATAGTCGTTTCGACCTCTCTGAGCAGCATCAATTTTAATTCTCTGCGTATGCTAACGCAATGCAAGACGTTGTCAAAGTTCGACATGCATATAAATTGATTTGGTGGAACACGGTAACCAATAGTTTTTAAAATGCAGTAATATCTGCCCTATAGACTGCCTACATATAAAACGTGAGACAGGTAACGTATGGCAAGCTCCTTGGTGCAATGCTATTAACGTGACCTGTAAATTTGACTCAAAGAACGCTTATCCCCAGTCAAACATATTTAATGCACCCGGATCAATACGTCTAGAATGTATTTAGCTAAAGTGGGATACTTGACAGATTATATACTATACAAACTCACTTATTAAAGACCCCGATCAGCCGTCGGATAATACATCGGTAGATCAGAGAATGTGGTACTTGATCTAATAATTACTCTGCTTACATCCACATCTACTAGCGCAGATCAGGGCCAAGGCTGCCCGCAGCTCGATCCGGCAGTTGAAAAGTGTGGAGAATTGTATTTGTTGATGATTGAGTCTGCAACGGAGCATACGGGCATTGTTAGTATACTTAATAAGACAAGCTGTGTTTAATATCACATACACTAGAAGAAATATTGTGTGTGCGTGTATGATAGTATGGAGAGAGATATATGTTTTGTTACAATACAGATGACTAGTGTTTTATTGCTAATTTCCATATATAAAATACAGCACATAATGAGACCTGAATTAACATTATTTATATTATGAAGCTTATTTTTATATTTTGCAAATATACATGGTTTATTCATACGTAAAATCGAAGATTTTAAAAGAGGTAGAGGTGCACAGGAATATTCAGATATTCAGTTTGCTAAGATTGTCTCCATCTCACGTGAGTAACCGTAATGTTGAAGAGAGTACGTTGCTTAATTTGTTTATTGCAGGGAACACAAAATGTGTTAGTAGTAAATTTATAAGATTGGGAGGTACATTAAGTAGTGTCTTTGCACAAGAATCCTGTTGAGTATCTAGATTTGAATATTCTGTCCAGAGATTGCAATGTTCTAAGTGCTTTTCTATAAATTCACCATGCTTTAGTGAATAACTTCTGCCAGGAATAGGGGCAATCGTTGTGTATGCATATCTCATGAATGTCCTTCCCGGCGCTGGCCTTCCGTTTCACTTCTGCTATATCGTGTTCAAGACACTTGAAATAAAATAATACAACTGTATATCATGCATCACCACCAAAAAGCACCTAGTGTTCCACAGTCGGGGGTGGCGGTAGCAAGCTGTGTATGATCTAAATGGTCACAGAACGATTTAATATTGTATGTTGTCTCCCAAACCGATAACTTTGGAGATGTTTGAGATTACGTGATAAAACTTGGTATGAATATCATCACGGTGGAATCATTTACGTGTATATGGCTTGAGGCACACTTACTTTTCCTGCATAAACATTTTCGATGAATGACGAAAAATCAAAATGTTTTACAAAACTTCCTCATGACGTATCAAGCGCATCATTGGTGATGTTCATCTTGTATTTGTTGTGCATGTTTTGGCTGGTAATGTGTGCATCTAAAGATGCTTAAGAACTGCATACTTTGACGATATGTTAATGTTTCTGGTGTTCTGTTTCCCGATGGGGTGGCTATAGGAGTATATCGATTGCGAAGGAAATAGTAGGTTATAAAATACTTCCTAGATCCATTTTTTTGTAAGATTGTCATCAGCAGAAATAGAGGTAGAAACTTAGAAAAAGAGGAGCATATAATGTATAATTTGCTTACGGCAGGTGTTTTCGAATAAGTACTAGAGGGACAATTAGGATTGATAAATTGCAAACTAACTGTCGGAATTAAGTCTACATTGTACTTGAAGATTTATCTCTATTAGTTTTAACCTTTATCTAGGCCGTGTTATAGCTTTAAGATCAGGGCCGCGGACAGGATTTGTTTACCCTAGGAAAAATTATCCGGTAGGCCCCTATGAATTACAAACAAAACCCAACTCTTCCCTTCGGCGATAGCCCCGTGATAGTTGTGGGGCCCCAGAATGTTGTACTAGGTGTCCTACTCTGTCCGCGGCCCTGTTTATGATGCTCGTGTTTTGATCTCCGGGATATAGTCATAACTGGTCCAAATTTTCCCCCAATTCAAGGTTACTCAAACGTTATTCCATTCATTATTGATATTTACTTTCGGTATTAATTTCCATGTATCATGTACAGTGAATACCAGTTGCGTGTGTCACCTTTACAATATGTCTTATATGCTAAGATGAAAGACATTACCCTAGTTCAAAATCCATTTCAACTTGTCTGAAAGCTGGCGATGCTTGCAAGATACCTTTAAACGTATAGTTGCTGCAGAATGAAGCTAGAGATGAGCTATGGCACTAAAAAATAACAACTATGACGATTGTAAATTTAGCGCTGCTAATACAAGATGAAGAACATGGTAGTTGACATAATTGTTCAAGGTTATGACTTACATTTGAAAACAAGGGACATATACTGCCCAAAGGCTCAGTTTGGAAACAAGTCGAGATAAATTAAATCAGCAGGTTGCGAACAATTTCAAACATTACACATCAGTTGTCATATATATATATATATATATATATATATATATATATATATATATATATATATATATATATATATATATATATAGTCAAATATTTTTGTTTACTTTGATACACTGTATTGACACCATCAGACAACTTTTCATTTCTTGAAAGAATATTTAAAATTAAAACGCAAGCATAAAACACACGGTTGAGTGATTGTATATCAAGTACCACCGTTTCAGCGATAGTGGCATATAAATGATATGCACCATTAACCATTGTTTTTTCCGAGTCGGACATACATACATACATACATGCATACATGCATGCATGCATACATACACACACATATACATACATACATACATACATACATACATACATTGTTGTATGTCTCGAATAAAGACTTATGCAGTTAAAGTCTCCGCAATAATAAAAAGCTACAATATTTTATTTCAAACCTCTCACTTAACTACCATGATGTCAAAAGTGGAAAGTTTCCATTGATGTTTACTACATAAAACTCATGTAATACTAGTATGTTTGAAACAAGCATTTAGCTTTTTGTAAATTTCACAAAACCATTAACTATTGACAAGTAGCGTGTAACTGTATCGTGTGCAATGAATGGTGTACCTAGGAATTGATGTTTCATGTTTGTACAAGTAAGACATACCATTGAGAGTGGGAAGAACACTGTACCATTATATACTATATGAGAACTACTTTGTCAAGACAATCCGTTCTTAAGAATTTTGATATCTACATAACTTTATAATCTTTAAATCTATAGCAACGTTTATTAAAAATCAATAAAACGGGTAAAGTTTGAAAAAATGACAATATCATATTGAATTATAGTCTGTATAGATATGATAATTTATATATGTATTTCATAGTAATGGACCTTCGTCATGAATGGTTTGTCTGTTACATACTGAATATGCTCAACTGACTGAACATAAAGTCCTACGTTTAGGGAAGGCCACATTCCTCGGTCTATAAGAAACAAAAAAAGATATGATGGTAAATGTTAGGAAGTATGAGAGAGAGAGAGAGAGAGAGAGAGAGAGAGAGAGAGAGAGAGAGAGAGAGAGAGAGAACAAAGAAGATAGAAACATAAGAAGTCCATTATGCTATAAACACTGAACAGACCCATTTTTCGTGCGTGAGTTTTATTTATAGATTTCGTGTTCAAAATACGTTTACAATTGTTCTCGGAAAATGATGCAAAAGTTTCTGATACTTTTGAATATGCAACGCTAATATAACTGAGTACACAAAACTGCATGGGAATACTCGGCCATTTATGTTTGAAAGCGCAGATTTTGTAGAATGTAGCATCCCTACAGAATGCCAAAATGCATAACAGAGAGACAGTATAACAAGCAGTACATGTCAATTAGATACACTTTTGAAAGAATGCTTTCTGCTTCAGTTAGGAAAATAACAGAAAGATGTTCCAAATAATTGGTTATGTGTTACAAAATGCACAAAATTTTTCTTGAATTAGTGAAATACATCAGCTATCTTCTTATTCGTGCTCTTCGTCAACGCACTATTTACTATTATTATTATTATTATTATTATTATTATTGCCGTCACTATTATATATTGTCAGTATTGTACATTGTTATGTTAGTGCGGTGGTGAGGAAACATTTACACTTTATGGATTTGTAGTAGTAGAATTGTGGTAGTGATGTTTCATGATAAGAGAGTGGTAGTCGTTTATTTGCATACTTAATTTGCCGCAGTAAGTATGGGCCTGTAGATATATGTTTTTCTACAGATTTTTGTTGTTACAACTCATCGACCTTAAACTAAGTAATAGAAAAAAGCCAACCAAAGGGTTTTGCAAAACTTAACAAATAATTTAATTCTTCTATGTTATAAAATGAAAATTAAAGAACTTACATTATTGAGAATTAAGTCCAAAATATATCACACGTTCAAACAAAAAGAGTGTTCCGAATGAATTCCAGATCTTGAATGTGTTGATGTACCAATAACCTTGAACGTGCTGAAGTGCCGACAGTTTTGATGTATTACAATAATCAAAAAATATTGTTTAGTCGTAACAGGCATATGAGCACTTTTTAATTCCATTAAATAATTAAAATAAATGATTTCTCTCAACTTAAATCTGCACACAACATTAAATACTTCTGCAGCCTGAGCATAAATTAGAACAGTAATAAAAATGGCTGTAGAAATAAATGTTCACTTCTCTCCTTATATACATCGTCATGACTCTATTACGACTGTTGCAATTCATGGCAAACCCATTCCATCAACTTAAGCAAATACAACAGGAATATTGATATCTAATAGATATTTGTCTTAGGTACAGTAAAATACTGTTCACAACGAGGAGAACTTTAAATGTATTGCGTTTCGGCTGTGTGGAGTGGGCATTTACGCAATGCAGTTAGACTATTTGGATAGGATATTTTGTGTTTAAAACCTAAAACATTACATGAAATTTCTTAAGATAAGGCCATATAGTTTTTTTTTTATTTTTTCATGATAACGGTAATATCTGAATCTGGACTGATTATTCTATTGAGGATATAATTTGAATGATAGGGAAACATATTATCAGGTCACATCAGTCATTATCATTATTATTATTATCATTATTATTATTATTATTATTATTATTATTATTATTATTATTATTATTAATTTGTTTATTTATTTTCCATGGATCATCGCACACTGTCTTTAGTCTCACTGGCGGTACTAAATTATACATTAACATTTTTATTTTTTGTTCCTTATAGGGCATAACGGTACAATACGCATCGATGGTCTTTATAACTAGGCTTATGAGAGTTACACAACTGGGTTAAGCAGCAAACATTACGAATGTGTCCACGTATTTGTTTATTTGTGCCTTACGGCACAGTATCACAAATAGATTATTTAGTAATGAGGCAATCAGAGTAAAGTGCCTTGCCTAAGGATACACCTCAGTAGGTGACTCAGGCTGGTCCATGGAAGGATTTGAACCCGCACCGTACGGTCGGGAGTCAGACACGCTTGCCACTAAGCCACCGCAGTTTGAACTATTTGCAAGAGAGGAGAAAAACAAAGGAAATCAAATAGTACTATTGTGGTCGATATGGTTGATGCATCCAAATTATAGATGCATATGACCAGGGCCGGATTTACCATTGTACTTAGGTGTGCTTAATCACAGGGCCCCTGTTGGCCAGGGGGCCCATCTTCTTGGCAAAAAAAAAAATTACGATGAATTTTTCAAAAGTCTGTGGCTATTTTAACTACTCCTAAATTTCCTGAGTATATATGCCTGACTACCTGTGTAGGCCTACCGGGCCTACCTCCTTCAGGGCCCAAGTAAGGGGCCTCATAACTTAACTTGCACAGGGCCTCATTTGTCCTAAATCCGGCACTGCATATGACGTTCATTTAGGCTTAAAATGATTAAATATTATGCAATGTACAAAACGTTCTGAGCATCATCTATCATCTAAGTTTTTATAGAACTGTTAGTGACGCTTTATGAATGCCAATTGCAACACAATAATCGATGCATGCCAGGATTGTTGTTTCTGCATGAAACGTAATAAAACTATCAGGTAAAAGTATAACGTTTTGGGATAACGTCATAAAACCCTACGCAGGCTAATAAAACTGTATCTTTACTTTCGGTTTATATTCTGTGTATCACAGCCCCGAAATAACAATCGGTTAGTAGCTATGAGATGTCGACGTATATGTCTAGGTATAAGTCGTTATCAAAGCATACTAAAGTAAATATATTTGGGACAGAAGGGGACTATACACAATTTGTGAACATTTTCATTTTTAGCGAGATGCACTTTTATTGAAATCCTTTTGTGATCTATCACGTTACCTACATATGTCACAGTCATACAACTGCTGATTTGGCCCTGCCAGTATAATAAAACACATATGACAGTGTATTAAATATGTAATGTTAGGGATTCCATATAAAATTATATTTTTGTCTGCGTTGTGACTGTTAAAGCAAACAACTAATCTCCTAGAGGAGGGTCGTCAGTGGAAGAAAACAATTACACTATGCATGGTCTCACAAAAAGTAATTAAATAAAATGCACAGGTTAAACCATATGCCAATACGAAAGAATATTATAAGTGGTTTTAGTTAAACAAATGTAATGTAGATATACAATGTACATTGTAAGCTTGTTTAACATAACATAATACACCCATGTAACTGTTATTGTGTATTATCAAGACTGCAAATTATTGTCATTTTCTTTGCTAACAATTATAATTGACGTACATGCAATTTCATAACCAATACAATATACAAGATTTGTTTTATTATATGCTCATTTGTTTTCTCCGTTAACTTTACATTGTCAGATTCGTCCAATATTTTACGATATTGCACTCACGAGTACTTCATATTGAACTCACGTACACGACACGTGTGCCCAATAGTGTATGAGGAACTACTTTGTAAATAAATCATATACACTTATGTAGTAGGCCCTTTAAGTTTTAGTTGCGTTTAGTTTAAGTTTTTGTTTCTGAATGAACTAAATCAGATGTTTCGTGGACTGCCACATACCAGCTGCTTTGCCACATCAGCATTAACGTTTTGGATACAATGTTTCTGATTTAGGCTAACGATATTCTCCAGACAGGGTCCCTACAATTAACATGCAAGTGACAA
Source organism: Megalonaias nervosa (assembly GCA_016617855.1). NCBI lineage: Eukaryota > Metazoa > Mollusca > Bivalvia > Unionida > Unionidae > Megalonaias > Megalonaias nervosa. The sequence goes on along the minus strand of JAECUM010018733.1, from coordinate 899 downwards.
GGCATAAACTGTTTTCTTTAGCTTGTAATAAGAATGGCAACATATACTTACAATTTTGTTATCCTGAATTATCTCAAATTGTACTTTCTTAGTTCTGCAAAACCGAATTACATGAGCCATGTCATGGATTCTCAAGACTGATTACACATTTCGAAATTGTAATATAATTTCTACTACATTCCAAGTGCAATTACATACTTCTTACTGCACTCAAAATGAAATAAACATTATATTCCATAGCGTCTTTTTAGTAATTGCAATTGAAAGACTTCATATTTTTCCCACATTATGATTTCAAACATTCAATGACAGAAGAGAAATACACGTGCAGATGTCAACGCGCTGATCTTCGCTGCTGCAATCGGATGAACTTCATGTAGAATTGTCACAGATATATCCAGTCCATAATCACGAAATTTCGTAGAATCGACACAAATACCAAATTGTATTCATTCCAGATCAAATGGAAAAGTTGTTGCGATGCGCATTCATTCACAATATGACTCTAAGTTTCAATTTTAACTAGACCAGAACATCAATTTCTTTCGAAAGTTATGTCTGGCGCGCGACCAAGTTTAAATTTATCTGGGCGGAGTTACGTGCGCGTTACGTGCCATTAATACGGCATACATTCAGTTACTTTGTTTCTTGTAGTGTATTTTTATTTATATAATTGAGAGTTAGGTAGTACAAGAAAATGAGCATATAATAAAACGGTTACTGCATTTGTATGTGAAAATATGAACTAGTTTTGTCGGATGGATATACTGCATTCCCAAAGTCGTGCAGTATTTCAACCCGAAAAAACTCGTTCATATTTTCCCATACAAATGCAGTAACCTATAAATATTACATACCGAGTTCTAACTTTTTAGTAATTTAGTAAACAGATATATCAT